>JBBMOI010000003.1:37807500-37855000 GCA_038088405.1 Porites divaricata
ATTGTGGGTACTGACGTTAATACTCCTGAGCAAAAGGCAGGTATTTCTTTAAACAAAAGGGGCGTCAAGGGTGACCTTTCTGATACTTCTCTTTTCAAGATGATGCTACGTTTTGCAAGCACTCGACATGGGTGGGAGTTGGTTAGAGTAGCTCAAAAGCGGTGAATAAGGAGTCTTATCTTCCATAGACAAATCCTAGTCGCATCGTCGTGAAAGGTGACTTATTTTGTTGGAGTACAGTTGAACCTCCATGTGCGACCACCTATCCAAAACACCAAAACCCACCCAGTTAAGTCTTACAGTTGGAATCTCTCCTGTAAGCGCCCGCGACCACTAATTGGTACTAACTGTTTAATGATTTTACATTGTTTTTAACCTTTTGTACGTGGCCCACCTGACAAGTTTTCTGATCTCTTGTGGTAGGAACAACAACAACATGGAACTGCACATATCGTAACTTGGAAATTGCATGCAATAAATTATCTTCCTTGAAGTGGATGTGTCCAGTTTTCTTCTCAAAGAAACCTCCTGTGGTTTGTGGTTTGTGGTTCGATTCTCGTAAGAGACCACCTCCCGTTAGCGACCATTAAGTCTGCGCATTTTGGGTGGTCGCTTTCGGGAGGTTCACCTGAAGACTCCTTTTCCAGTTCTTCGGTGGCGTCGGTTGGAACTTGTTTTGGTTCATGGGTTTCGCGTATAGATTTACACACTAAGGCGCGGCGCTGGCAGGTGGTACAACTCCGCGATGAACTTTCGGAGGAGAGAAACCGTATGAACTACGATCACGTAGCTGTTTCCTAGGGCCTTTGGTAGCTGCCTAATTATACCTCTATTTGTGAAAAAGCAAAAAAATTAACCAAGGGACGGTTTGTTGTTTGTAATAAGCAGTAAAAAAATCAGATTTCAACATCTCTGACAAGAAAATGCTAACATTTAGTGCGTGACTGACAGGCATGCAAAGTTAGTATCCCTTCTTTCTGAAAAGAAAATAAACTACTGAGAAACAAATGATGTTGCGAACAACGCATTGTCTGTCCAAAGCAAAGTTTCCATAAAATTTCATAAGGAGGAAAAAAAATCAGTAAAAGAAGGCGGAGCTGCACGAGACGTCGTTGCGTGACATCGTTACTTTGACTGTTAGTTTATGACTTCCTCTCACGCAGTGTATCCCATTCGCAAAAAACCTCCTTCAAAATAAAATTTCAAGGAAAATGTCCCTACCTATTTTAGATATACCGGAGGCGAATTTACGATGATACAGATGGATGCTGATACAAGGAAGTTAGGAAAAGAAACGAGAGACATGGGATATAGTTTACATAATAATTCAGCGCTTTTATATAACGCTTCTTCGAGGTCGTTTTTTATTATTATTTGTTTTGAACTGTTAATTACTTTGATATTTTAACATAAACTTTATCAAAAAACGTTTCTTGCTTCGTAATGTTTCCGAACATTACATACTGACCCTGAATTGAAACAAAACCGGCTGCCGCAAAATTTCTCTACAAATTTGACTTATGCAAATTTGTGACATTTTCCACTAGTGGTCACGAAACTTTTTATTTTGTGAAAGCGAATACGGAGTACCCAGACTTTTTATTTCATATTCTGTTAATATAAGAGCTGAACTTTGTCCTAGTATGCATTTTGGCTAGGTATCACACATACCAAGGTGAGTTTTTTGCCTCTGAAGTTGCTCATGTCTTAGCCATTTTAAAAAGTGCGCTTCGTGGTAGTGTTTAAAAAGCCATAAAAAATTAAAAATCAAGTTTATGGTTTAAAACGTACCATGGATAGAAAGAAAAGATAGAATTCTTTTAAACAAAAATACTTCTGTTTTATAGCTTTAAATCTTGCCTCGGTGCAGACGCGATAAAGTAGGTCATTTTTTCTCTAATTTTTGCATAATTAATTAGGTGAAAACCGCTATTTTCGTTTTTCCTCATTTTCTCGAAAACTATAGATTCTTGAAAGTTGAAAATATTTTTTTCGAAGATAGTTCCCCAAAGGGGTTTTTCTGACAAATTATCAGAATTTTCGATTTTTTTAGCCTGGCCAGCGATTCTCGATATTTACAGTCATGGGCTCTTAACAGTTTACACACTTCGATAATGCTGGGTGTCTTCAGCAACGACAAGGTATTAAAAATTAAACAACTAATTTTGCATGTGTAGCACGCTTTTTGGTACATTTCTTTGCCATGACCACGACGTGAAATTTTTATGTGACGTTGTTTGGAGGACGTGGAAATATACACAAGATGTTGAATTTTTCTTTCTCAGTTCAAACTTGGGTGCGGTCCGCAAGGATTCAACTCCAGTAAAATTTACCTACGTTTGCCGTTTTGAGCAAATTGGAATAACGCGAATTCGTTTCAAAAGTGACGTATTTCCCTCCCTCGCCAACAATATTTTTAAAGCACCCTATATTCATGAACGTAACTGCACTTTCATTTTGGTTAACCGCAACGTCTTCTGATCGAAGTAGGAAACTATCATGATTCGTTGGAATAATTGTTTATTCTACAAAACATTGCGGAATTAAAGGTAGATACAAAGTATGTTCACTTTCTACTTTGGATTCAAAATTTCCAGACACTTGACCAAAATCGGGACGTTTATTTATTTTATGTTTTGGATTCACGCATCCATGTGCGTTTGAAAACGTAGCCTTGAGTTATGGAACCTATTGACTGCTTTATTCCATGAACTCAAAAAAGGCGACAAAGACTTTTTCATACTACTTAGAGACGTCATTTAATATACAGAAAACGCTTAGGCTTACAATACCTTTGGGCGGGCGGAGGGGGGAACAGGGGCATTTGGTGAGTTGTGCGTACCTCTGATAAATCCTGGGTACGCCCATGTGTGATGATAACCAGATTTGATATCAAAGGAAAATATTTTAGTCATTTTTCCCTCAGTTCAGTTACATATGCGCTACCAATTTGGGGGTGTTGTACAAATAAAAACGAATTTAATTCTTCGGAATCCATACATTGTAGGACCGCTAGAGTTATATATAACCTCCCGCACGACATGCCCTCTGAGGATGTAAGAAAATCAGCTAACTGGGACTATTTATTCCACACTTATAAGGTCAAAATAGCCACCTTAATTTATAACATCTACAACCGCATAACTCCATCATGCTTGGAACATATAATCCAAAGGAAAGAGTCTAAGTATGACCTCCGTCGTCAACATCGTGTTGGCGATGTTAACTTATTATATGAAAAACTCTATTTATTACAGAGGATCCATTGTAACCATCCGCTGTCCGCGCCAGGGACTATGCCAAAAGGGCAAAAACGTTGCACGCCCTCAGAAACGTATTTTATCAACATTTTTTACACGACCCCATAAGCTATATTAGCTTTAAAACCCACCGTGTTTAAATAAAAGATGTTGTTGTTGTTGTTGTTGTTAGCCAATTCTGAGAACAATCGACAAAGGGATAAAGCATGGTATTGGCGTCCTCAGATTTAATCTTGGATTTTTTAACAAATTGATTCAGATATCGTAAGTCTAATATGAGCCTTTTCTTACCATTAGCCTGAATGAAAAATGATAGGGGGTTAACCACAGTAGGGGCAGACCCGCATTCAACCACTGAGCCTATTATAAGAAGATCAGAAATAACTTGCTCCACAAATTCACTATGCTGAATGGCAGATCGATTATTGCCAAAGCTCGCTACGGGTGGAGTGTAAATAAAGGGGATCCTATTCCCATTGACAATAGTATCACGAATGAAACGAGAAGCACTTATATGCTCCCAAAAGGCTATATTACGCTTAGGACTACCTTTAACCTTAACAATAGGCACTCCCTCCTGATGTTCGGGACTTATTACATCATTAGATGAAACAGTCGCATCAACAAAGTTCTCGACAAGTTCCACTGGATCAAAGTCGTTAAAACGTGTTACTAAATTCACTAAATTATACTCATCTTTCCCCAATCTCTGTAACGCAATCTTGTGTTTGTCGTCAGTTTGCGGCCTTGCTGCTTGAATGGACTGCGACGGTTCCTCTAAGGCGGCTGGGGCAGGAAGTTGAATTTTCCCAATGACCTCTCTGACCACAACTGAAACACTTGTCCGACGGTTGAAGTCGACGCTCGCGAAACGACTGCCCACGAAAAAGCTGCTGATGAACAGCAAAAGTATTGGAAGGCCCAGCAGAAGAAACTTCACTCGATGGCTGACGGGTACTTGTATAGCTAGGTCGGGCAGACGAATTCCTACGCTTCTTCTAGCGGATCTTGGCCAATACCCGTCTTTCGGCCGAACGAAGCCTCTTTTCATCCTCAGAATCCTCCGCCAACTCATCTGAGTCATGCTCTTCAACGGCTGTCCAGCCCGCGGGACTCTTATCCGCAAAACGAATAAGCTTGTTTCGTTTTGTAATAAGTGGCTTTCCCAAATCAAGTCATCAACACATGTATAATAAAGGAACAGCACCTCAAGCACAAAGCTAAAATTAGCCAACTTCAGCGAGAGATACGATCTCTTGAAAACAAGGCCCAAGAAGAAGAAGACAACGTCAAAGGCTTTACAGCCGCGCGTAAACCAAGTTAAATATTCAAACAGAAGTCGGTTGGACGGAGATCTTATAATTTTACAAAGAGCGATAAAAAAAAGGTTGCCGATTGGTCCGAAGATCAAGATTAGAGACTTTTGCTGATTATATAGAGAATGATTCATGGAAAGTGCTGGCGTACTGTATTTACTTCCCTGCTAGCAGAGGTCTCTCACGACGAGGCAAAAATGAGTGAAAGGAGAGAGACCTCTGCCGGCTTCCGAAGCGTTTTCTATCACGCTTGCGCTTGTCACGTGCGACACAACCCACAGAACCGGTTTGCACGCGAAACTTCAAGAAATGTCGAGAACTCCACAATCTCGCAAATTTGAGGCAAGCGAGGACGTCCGTTAAACCAGCTGAGAGTCTGGAAAAGACGGTAAATGCCTTTTATGTGGATTACAATTCAAAATAAGAGGGCAAATCACTTGGAGTTACCTTTGTATCGGCGGTCGAAATAGAAATACTGAACCTTAGCAAAACTAAACCTCTTGAGTGGAAAAGATTCATTGACAACATTTTGTCATCGTGGATAACTGAGAGGAAGGAGATTGCTGAATTCATTACTGGCTCTTCCAAACAGGCATCACCCTACAATTAAATTTACGGCTGAAATATCTGATAAAGAGATTAACGTTCTGGATACAACTGTTTACAAAAGCAACTCCTTCCATTGTGGGCCCAATAATTGTCATCGTTCAGTCTAACAGGGCACGCGCATTACACATTAAACGAAACCGGTTTTGAAACCGGTAAGTTTCGACCAGAAATCTGGTCGGCGGCTTCATCAAACAACGCTTCGGAAGCCGGCAGAGGTCTCTCTCCTTTCACTCATTTTTGCCTCGTCGTGAGAGACCTCTGCTAGAAGGGAATGTATTTACGCACACGTTGTTTTTTCCTCATTTTTCATTGTTTTCCCTCCTCCCCCCCCCCCCCCTCCCCTCATTTTTATTGTTTTCCCTCCTCCTTGTCTTCCTCCTCATTTCTATTGGAAAAAAAAAAAGACATGAGGAGGAGGAGGTGTATTGACCAACAGATTGAAAAACAGTTCCTAGATTTCCGTGATCTGATGCTTTTCCTTTTTGTCACTGATTTCTTTCCTGATCACTAGTGCTTTCTGAAGGTATTCTTCAGCCTTGGTGTGTTGACCAACAGATTCAAAAACAACTCCTAGATTTTCGTAAGTTGATGCTTCTCCTTTTTTGTCACCGATTTCTTTGCTGATCACTAGTGCTTTCTGAAGGTATTCTTCAGCCTTGGTGTATTGACGAACAGATTGAAAAAAAGCTCCTAGATTTTCGTAAGCTGAAGCTTCTCCTTTTTTGTCACCAATTTCTTCCTTCATCACTAGTGCTTTCTGAAGGTATTCCTCAGCCTTGGTATATTGACCAACAGATATAAACACAGTTCCCAGATTTCCGTAAGTTGATGCTTCTTTTTTGTCACCGATTTCTTTCCTGATCACTAGTGCTTTCTGAAGGTATTCTTCAGCCTTGGTGTGTTGACCAACAGATTCAAAAACAACTCCTAGATTTTCGTAAGCTGACGCTTCTCCTACTTTGCCACCGATTTCTTTCATGATCACTAGCGCTTTCTGAAGGTATTCTTCAGCCTTAGTGTATTGACAAACAGACTGAAAAAAAACTCCTAGAATTCCGTAAGCTGACGCTTCTCCTACTTTGTCACCGATTTCTTTCATGATCACTACCGCTTTCTGAAGGTATTCTTCAGCCTTGGTGTATTGACCAACAGATAGAAACACAGTTCCCAGATTTCCGTAAGTTGATGCTTCTCCTTTTTTGTCACCGATTTCTTTCCTGATCACTAGTGCTTTCTGAAGGTATTCTTCAGCCTTGGTGTGTTGACCAACAGATTCAAAAACAACTCCTAGATTTTCGTAAGTTGATGCTTCTCCTTTTTTGTCACCGATTTCTTTGCTGATCACTAGTGCTTTCTGAAGGTATTCTTCAGCCTTGGTGTATTGACGAACAGATTGAAAAAAAGCTCCTAGATTTTCGTAAGCTGAAGCTTCTCCTTTTTTGTCACCGATTTCTTCCTTCATCACTAGTGCTTTCTGAAGGTATTCCTCAGCCTTGGTATATTGACCAACAGATATAAACACAGTTCCCAGATTTCCGTAAGTTGATGCTTCTTTTTTGTCACCGATTTCTTTCCTGATCACTAGTGCTTTCTGAAGGTATTCTTCAGCCTTGGTGTGTTGACCAACAGATTCAAAAACAACTCCTAGATTTTCGTAAGCTGACGCTTCTCCTACTTTGCCACCGATTTCTTTCATGATCACTAGCGCTTTCTGAAGGTATTCTTCAGCCTTAGTGTATTGACAAACAGACTGAAAAAAAACTCCTAGAATTCCGTAAGCTGACGCTTCTCCTACTTTGCCACCGATTTCTTTCATGATCACTACCGCTTTCTGAAGGTATTCTTCAGCCTTGGTGTATTGACCAACAGATAGAAACACAGTTCCCAGATTTCCGTAATCTGATGCTTCTCCTTTTTTGTCTCCGATTTCTTTCCTGATCACTAGTGCTTTCTGTGCGCCAATATTAATGGCCTGTAGAATCTCCAATATTTTGTCCATGCCGCTTGTTTCGTAACCTTGAGAAAAAAAATATTTTAAGAGTAAGAAAGAGGAAACAAGATTCTTAACGTCTCTTTAACTGAACAGCTAAAGTTCTTAGGCAAGATAATCAAGATTTCATGTAAGATTTGCTGAGGCAGGTCACGATTATAAGTGTTGGACTATAATTTCTTTGGCCTTTTCTATACTTGTTGAATCTGTAAACGAATAATTTCACTGAGTAGTTTGTAACTTGCTGTTTACCATCATAAACCGTACTGTTAAAAATTCTGGACAATAAAACTATATGATTTTCATATATTCATAATTTCAAAACTATTTCAGTGACAATCTTTGAAAATCGGCGAACCCAGGTTCTCTCTCACTCCTGACTCATTCCCCACGCTGTCTGAAATCTTTGCTTACCGTTTGAAATATAAAACACTTACTAAACTCATTTAATACAACATATGAATTCCATGTATTGGATATGCGGAATGAAGAAATAAATCAGTGTAGAGATTCCGCTATTCCAATCTATGAAATTCAGGTGAGCTTTTACGCCAAAACATGCTCTCTCCACACGTGAATGAAATAGGTGTATACGCACAGCTAAAAGCATGAACCCCTTTTTTATAACATATCTATCAAAAACTCTTTCTTATTGATTAACTGCAACATTCTCGTAACGAGCGGAACAGAAAAACAATTGTCTAGTTTGAAAGAAATTCTTTTTGTAAAAGTGAAAGTGAAAATCTGCTTATTTATTCCATAACGATCGTTGGAAACTAAGTGGAGACAAAGGTAAAAGAGTCTACTTTAACAAGTCTGCCTAAAGTTAAAATACTCAAATGTTCGTTAGAACTGAAGACGTGGAGTATGGTTTTGATTCGTTGGAAAAGATGTTTATGTTTTGCTCGGCGAAATCATGAAAACTCGTTTTTTAGCGAAGACGACTGTCAGCTTACGTTATATTCATTTACGATCAATGGAAGAAGTCTTACATGAACTGGTCATTAACTGGCAGAAGTTGTTTTTGTGAGTAATAATTAAAATTTTGTCTTCTTGTGTAATTTGTCTTGTTATTGCAAAAGGGACTTTCCTGCCTCACCCGGATTCTTGGGCTATAAAAAAGGAGATAATTTTTCGCCTGATTACTTTATAATTTACTTGTTTTCAAAAGAGTAAGCAAACGTTTAAACGGAGGAAACTTTATACAAATTGGATATTTCCCGATAGACCAGAGACCAATTTGTGGTCTTTTTCCAGCTGAATGTCAGTCTTTACAGCAGGCTTTTCAACGACTCAGGCTCTAATTAGCAAAACATCTTCACCGCTTTCGCTGTTAGACTGAGTTGCCAGAAACTCAATTCCAAAAATGCTAGAAAGTTCTTCATCACTGCCGTAGACTTTTGGACACTTAGTTGAGAAAAAAGAGACGATAATCCGAGTTTCATATAGACACAACTGTTGAAAAGTCATCATGAAAACAAATCTTTATTTATCAACGCCCCAGCGCAAATAAAGATTTTGTTCAGTGCGGCTCAATAGGACTTATATAGGGCAAGCACACGCGCCGTTATAAATAGGGAGTTTTAGAGTGAGGACGCGACGGATCTGCGACACGGCCGGAAGTAATTCTTCACACAAAAGGCTTCCTGCGCATGCTCGACCCTACAAATTTGACACGTCGTGAAGCGTACAGAACGCGTGTCAACGGGATTTGGCGTTGTGAACGTGAGTATTAATTGCCCTTGCATTAAACAAAATGGCTACGTATGTACCTCCTTAACCTAGAATTCGAAACCTAGATTCATATAGAAACTCTCGAAAAAATTTACGCTACAAACTTGGCAAAGTTGACATTTTTTACTTGATATGCAAGTCACTGAGGTTTGCAAAGCGAAGATGGATCAGAAATGGCTTCTTCTTGCACAAAATCCTTTGAAACAAGTTGTGCCTCCTAGCTTATTCAGTATAAGTTCCCCTATATTTTCGGTATTTTACCGTTGTCTTTGCTAAACGTACTCCTGAACTGGCTGAAAACAAACAGAATATGTGACTTTTTTTTTCATGGAAGCATATTTGCGTTCGAGGTACGAGAATGCAACCCCTAAATTGTGTTGGGTGTTCTGTGCATTATTGGGTGTCCTGTGAAATTAATAAGGGAGGTTTTTTGGGATTGCATTTGTGTCGACACACATTTGCCTTGCTTTGAGGCGATTGCTTACGTTTTACCTCACTTTGACGCGCTAACTCACGCGGTGATTCGTGTGTCCTCGGAGTTCATCTTTCAAAAGCTTTCCAACGCTTGCTGAGGTCTGCTATTTGTCTTCGTAAAGCGTACATATTTCAAGAGTTTGCTGAAGGTCTACTATCGATCAGTTGATTCTTCCAAAGCGTTCAAGATCCTGAGCAAAATTTTACTTTGGATTAAGCCTTCATATTTTTCAGCATGGTTCGTCACTGTCTTTGGAAAATATATATGACTTTTGGTGCATGCACCAATGAACCGGGTTGTGTAGCTCGGCGTCCGTTGTGCCACAAAGTAAATCTACCGAGATGAAGCTCGGCGGCGCCATTTCATCATGACTTGTGATATTTTCGGCACCGGACAAACGAACATTTTAGCTCTATGTTATATATTCGGAAAAAACTCATAAACCAGCCTACAATAGCGCCACTCAAGTCACTGAAATCAACACACTGGATCAAATTACTGAAAAAGTTATATTGACAACAGGGGTCTTTTTTGCAGGAGCATGCGCGACCGCTGAACAAGCGATGTGGAGGCTCACCACAGAGTCTGCCTTTATCAAAATGGCGCGTCTCAAAGCTATCATCTAACTATTTTGCTCGTTGGTCTTGGCGAATGTGTTCGTAATTTAACAAAATATGTAGTTTGCAAAAAACTCTAACATGGTGTTAATAAAAGCGAAGTAGACCGGCTTTAACATAAACGAGCTAGTATCAAATTTCATCTCCCCACTTGACCTGGACAACAGCGCGCGTATATGTAGTGCCTGTAGGAATGTTAAAGTCTAACAAAGTGCCCAAACGTTTGTGGTTGCAAGTAAACACTTTCAATTTTCTTTGTTTTGAAATGGGAGAGGAACAGAAATATTAAAAAAAAAAAAAAAAACAGTAAATTTCAGCAAGCGGGTTCGAAGTGCGCAAAAGCCGGTGTTCAGTTCAGCAGTGAATTAATATATGTTCTACAATTTTCCAAGCACTTTAAAGCTACAAAATTAAGAGCACACGAAACGTAGATTAGTCACCTGGTGAGATGTTGGTGGTAGTCACTCTGTATGTCTCGAACAATAAAAAAAATGAATATCAATGAGACACACTCAAAACTGCATTCAAGAGGACCGAAATTAATGTCGAATCTTGGTACCGATTTTGATGAAACAAACGGTTAGGTTTCCCAAGAAGTACAGTAAACATGTGATGTAGACAAGAAGTAAAAAATTATTAGAGCACTTAAGTTCTGGCTAAAAGCAAATTCCTGTAAAAGATGCGTTACAATGTTAGTCCATGCAAAAACAATAAGTTCTACAATTTTCCGATAAACAAACTTTATATCGCTAAAATACTTAAGGGAACAACTTTCTATTCCAACTGATAACGGCGTGGTAGTCGCCCGCTGATCGTTATTAATCCACTCCCGAAATATGGCTATAAATCAGCTATCAACAAATTATTGACAGAAATCCTCTACGGCATCGAGAAACTAATTTACATCCGATTTATAGACAAACACTAAATAAAGACCATTTTGCTCAATAGCTACGCATCAGCATTGCATTCTGGCCAAACTTTGTGGAGCGCCAATCAATTAGAAGCAGCAATGTTCGTGTCAGACATCCTTGAGAAACTTGCTCTTCACCTCGTTCAGCGCATCAGTCTCCACTTTAAATCACCAAATCTTTACTTATTTTGTAAAACGAAGGTCTTTCCTAAGTTCCTGCTACCATTTCAATCTCAAGCAAGCTTTCAAAGTGAACAATATGGTTCCTATGACTATGCACCACGGTCGCTGTTACTGGTCGCGTGCTCTTTGTCAAGTCAGCGGTCGCGCATGCTCATGCAAAAAAGACCCCTGTTTATCTTGACGTGAGCACACACATTCCACTGGAGGCTTTGATGATTCCCTTGAAACGTGTGAGAGGTGTAGTGTAAGTGAACCAGTGTTCAAACACAATTCATTGTGCTCAAGCGTTCACCACAAAAAAATTTGGTCTTGGGTCTTTAATATCAACACAAGGTGAGAAGACTTGCCAGTGAATGGTTCCATTTTATAGTAAATTTCAGTAATTGTCAACACGTGGAATTCCAAATAAATAAAATTAATGATTACATCTAAAATTTTGTCAACTGTTTGCTTTTTAACAATACCTGGCCCGGGTTGTTCGAAGCTGGTTAAGATAACCCAGGGTTAGTGCGAAATTTGAATTCAGATGTGAAAGCTTAAAAAGTAAATTCAGTTTAATTCATTTTGTCAACAAGATGATGATTGGATGCTCTTCAAAATAGCAGAGAAAATTATCTGACGAAATGTTTTTGAACAAAAGAAAAAGAAGCCCGGGTCAAGCGCTTATCAGGCCTTCGAACAAGTGCGCCCTCTGGCCAGTGTCTCTTCAAATTACAAGCACTTGAGACGAACCATCCATACGATATCACCTAGACTGCAAAACAGTCGGTTTTTTTCTCAAAATCAGTAAAGAAATCGGCAAAGCGTGCCGCGAGCCTCAAGCGCCCGAAGGGCGTGTGAGGCGAGAGGAAAAAAAACCGTCTCTCCCCAGTCTCGCCCTCTGTTTTAAGCCTCGTTCCAGACCTTTTGTTTGACTGCGTACTTGAATACGCAAAAATACGGACTGTTTTGCAGTCTAGATATCACCAGGTGGTGTGCGCACTACGATCGCTAAGCATCATGGGCGGTATTCAAAATCAGGCCCCGGTTGTTCAAACGTTGGATAGCGCTATCCACCGGATAAATCACTATCCAGCGGATAAGTATTAGGGAAACCAACTACGCTATCCATTGGATAGATTTTTATCCTGTGGATAGCGCTATCCAACGTTTGATCAACCGCGGCCTGATCATTTGTGTCAAGATGGCGTGGAGTGAACATCTCGGCTGCGGAGTGAATATTCGTTAATTACGCTGTAGAAATATACGATTTTGCTTTGAATCTCTGCCGGAAGCTTTTGAAAAACAAAGGCTGTCGAATTCACAGGGAAAAAAAACAGTCTCATTCCGTTGATAAGTGTATTCTGGTGTATTTTGTTTGTAATCACTTGCATCCTGTTTGGAACTGACTGAGAAAAGTCTGTACAGAATGGCTTTGTTCAAAGCTTTAATCATGAAAAGCACTAAAGGTAAGACCCGCGGTTCGCCGAAAAGTTTTGGTTTTTACCGTGAAATTAGTGCAACAAGCGCTAAGAGGTACTGATATTCATAGCTGTGGTAATAAACTCTTAAAACAGTAGGAACGTCTTCAAAATACCCGGCCACGGTATAAACACAGTAAGCTTACTTTCTTTTGTCATTCAGCAAGATGTTCATTTGCTAGGTATAATAAGAGTAGCTGAGGGGGTCATCTTTTCAAGGACTTAGTTCTCTGTTGGCACCACGTCTACAATTCCTTTTGTTTAACATCCGTATTTATCAACACATGAAGACCAGTAAATAAAGTAGAGAGTATTTGTGTACAAGGATTGACTTGTGTCCTCTTCCTAAATAATATTGAGCACCTGTATATAAGCGGAATAAGGTGAAACACAAATACTCTTAGCTACATCTGAGCCACTTAATATGCCTAAATATACCCGCAATCTTAGATCTCCGTCTCAACATCTGCTTAGTGTTTGTAAATCCAGAACTGTTACCTATGGCATTAGAGCACTGTATACTATTATGTATTTTCTTTTGTTTTCTATTTTTCTTTTTTTGTAGTGTGTAAGATGTAATCAGTAATTATTTTTTAATTATATATAATCATAGACATTAGAATAGTAGGATGATATTGTAAAAACTTTTTTATAGTTAGTATAAGGTTTAAAATTGTAAAGCGCTATGAATAATTAGTATCAATAGCGCTATATAAAACATAGGCACGTTAAAACGTGCATGAGCTATTTTGAATGCTTCAGTGTAACTTTAATGCTTCGGTGTAACCTTACCAAGAGTGATGAATCTACCTCTTTTATCCTAAATGTAGATTAGGTTTATGTGCGAAATTGCGTATTGCGGTACATCAATGAAAACGCGAAACGCTCAGCTGAATCAATCCTCAAGCTATATATTCACTTTCTTCTGTCTTTCCCTGTTACATCTGGTGCAAGTTAAACAAATCGTTAAAGTGAAATAAATTTCTACTCACCAAACGTTGATTAGAAGGAAAACTCTAAGGTTTCCTCGGAGTTTCTTAAGCCAAAATGTGACTCATCGAATACTGAATAGTTACGAAATACCAGGATTTTTATCATTGTGGTCGATGGTTGCATCATCATAATTCACGAGGTTTTCACGTGCGATTCTACTCAGTGAAACAGTCTTCAACTCCGACAACTCATTTCTTCATGTTTTAAAAGCTATTGTTTCTCAGAAGACAAGAGCCTTTTTTAAGGATTTGGTTACAAAAGGAAACAGGTCTTCATACGTCCAAGTTACTATATATCATTGTGAAAAGCCAATCTGCATGAGATGTACAGTCACACAGCTGGCACGTGAAAGTGTTGGACTTTGCCCCCTTTCGTCGTTCGTACGTGAGGGAATTCGAGTTATCACACAGTTAACTAGTAAACAGAATTATAAAAATAACTCATGCACACAATTTGCACGTGAAGATGTTGGTCTTTCGCCCTTTTACAATTCGTACGTAAAAAAAAAGGCAAAATAATTGTTTTACTACAAAATTTTCTCAAACGATTTTAAGAAATCACCTCGGCTTCATTATAACATTTGCAATTAAATTATGTTTCATGCAACGTCAAGGTTGATAACCTAACATTTATTAACATTTGTGAAACAGTCTTTAACTCCGACAACTTATTTCGTCATGTTTTAAAAGCCATCGCTTCGTAAAAGAAAAGAGCCTTTTTTAAGGCATTGGTTACTAAACGAAACAGGTCTTCATACGTCCGAGTTACTATTATTATTGTGAAAAGCCAATCTGCATGAGATGTACAGTCACACAGCTGGCACGTGAAAGTGTTGGACTTTGCCCCCTTTCGTGGTTCGTACGTGAGGGAATTCGAGTTATCACACAGGAATCTAGTAAACAGAATTATAAAAATAACTCATGCACACAATTTGCATGTGAAGATGTTGGTCTTTGGCCCTTTCACAATTCGTACGTAAAAAGAGGCAAATTGTCTTACTACAAAATTTTCTCAAACGATTTTAAGAAATCACTTCGGTTTTATTACAACATATGCAATTAAATTATGTTTCATGCAACGTCAAGGTTCATAGCCTAACATTTATTAACTTCCAAGAAAATTATCAAACTGCCGAAATATATTTCTACTTATATCATGTTACTCCACTGGATATAACAGTATCTAATAATTGTGTCAACTAGCTTCTTCCAATTTTATTCCCTAACGCTACTATTTCTACATAAGTTACGCATCTTTACTAAATAGAACGAAAAAGGTCGGTTGAACTTTGTAAGCGAGAGAATAATATTTTTAAAGCTTGTTTACGGGATTAACAATACTCGATACAGCTTTCAGAAAAAAAAAGCTGCCTTTTAAACTTCTAAAACCACATTTTATAGGGCGCATACTTTCGAATTAAAGTCTATATCTAAATATCAATTATTGCTTCATTGGAAGAGATTGAAAATATATGATCTTTTATACTCTACCCAGTTGTAGCAGGTGAAACAGAACTCATACTGACGTGCGTTGTACCGATAGCCGAATTAGGTCAGAAATGCCCCGAAGCAGCAACCACACTTAAATATGAACCCTTAAACAGCTGCATCACTGTCCACAGCGTATGAAACATGAAGATATTTTATGTAATGCTTCCAAACACCTACACCCGTAATAAAAGACGAAAAAATTGTGAAGGATCAAGATGGAGGTCTCAAAGTGCCCTTGTTCGACCTTTAACAATGCCATGTTTAAATAGATGCCAAGATCTCATTGGTTCCTAAGCATCAACTCATAGTACCTTCAACCTTATTGGCTCTTGCAACAAACATCCCAACATACAAAGCCACAAAGCCACAGAGATACATACGCTTGCACCACTGACATATGAGCTATTTTTTCAAAATAGCTCAATAAGTTATATTATTATTATTATTATTACCTAATTTTTTCGTCAGAAAATATGAACTCATTTAAAAACCTAAATAGCCTAACCTTGTGCTAACTACAATTTATATAAGAACCTGTTTACGCTTACTTGGAAAATTTAGGTTCTTAGCCTCACGGTTTTACTGCCCCATTGTTCCACTTCAGTTTATATTTCCTTTCCCCTTCACCATTTTTTCAGTCTTGATTCTCCAATATCAAATCGACATTCAATGACCAAGTAATATTATTTATATTTTAACTCAAGCCACCAAAATATGCAAACCGCTTGATATATATTAAACAATGTAAACGGGTAAACAGATTGACTGACATCACTTAGTCTCACTGGCAGACGATTCAAAGGGAATGTAAAGGGGGGTTTTGGTGCAAAAGAAACGTGAGGGAAGGAGGGAGGGAAATGCCTGCCAGGAGACTATTGTTTTTTGCATTATAAAAACACCCACTAGGTGAATGTTGAAATCCCTCCCTCCATCCTCGTGCACTCTTTGCATTTCTCTCGCGCCCAAAACCCATTTCTCTTCCCTTTCAAATTCCTGCCACAGAGGCTAGACACCATTGAATAAGGAATTTGTTGCCTAGCTGCCCTGGCAGGTATTTCTCAGCAGTCAAATCAGTAATCAGGTTCATGACACCTTGAAACTGACATAGTCATAACATAATATATAGATTTAGCCAGGGCTAAAAGCGAAGCTCCTGTTAACTCGAATTTATGATTTAAAATCAAACAATAAACTTGTATTCCACAATTCAGTTAACTTTAGAACACATTCATGTGACTTATGAGGGAAAGGTTACGTGATTTTAGAGAACAGTAATTTGCAAACAGTCCAAGCTAAGAGTGAATTTAACCTTACATCGAGTTGATAGCCTTATATCTACACCCAAAAAATAGCAATCATCTTCGATCACATTTGAGAGCGCGGGCTCTTGATCACAGTAGATTAGGCCTGGAAAACAAATCAGGCGGAATTTTTTGTGTTCGACAAGTTTACTTTACAAAATCTTGCCAACAAGTCTGGGAACGAGTAAACCAACCTTTTACACTTTTTATACATCACGTCTGAGGTGAAACAGTACCATGATGCGCTGTTTTTATCATACAGACCTTGGACAGAATGCAGTATTTCACAATTTTGCAATACAAATTGCACTCATTCATGATCATTCAGTATTCAGGACGATCGAAGGACGTGTGAGCTTTTAGGGACTTTTAGCGAAACCGTTAAAAAAATTTCCAAAATCACCTATACGGCTAGCCGGTTCTCACTTTTGACAAGCGCCAAAGTCGACTGTTTAAATTATGATTAATAAAGTTATACGCTTCAACATAATAAAGAATTTATTCTGTTTATTTTTTATTTAACGGTTTTATAACGATGTGTACCGTATGTGGTCCTTGGTCCGCGTGTAAAAGTCATTAACTTGAATATCTTACCTGAATCTTCACGCAACGAGCTGAAATACTCCCTGAAGATAGCTGTTATGTTCCTGTCGATAATCCTGAAGTTTCAAGTTCCAGACATGAATATTTTGCTTGGAATTCGCAAAAAGGCGATCGTTTTCGATCAGGGCGGATAAAGGTTGGGCGGTGAAACGAGCGCGTCCGAGCAAAAAGGTGTGATGCAGTAGACTGGGACTCTGCTTACAAATATCACTTGTTTTTGCTTGTTGGCGACTTCGGTCAGGGCTTGCAATGTGGTTTGTCCATTAGACACTGCCGCTGTCACTGAATTATGGCGGCTTAATTTGTTTTCTTGCACTTCTTCCTCGTTCCTTTGTGCTGGTACGCTGTCTCCAAGAGGCAAATGTTGCTACTTTTTGCGGGAGGTTAAGTCAGGAGTAGACAAACATCTCTTTCAAACGGTTTCTCTTATTACTTCTATCACTCTTCCACTGAATAATATTTTCGTTCTACTACTCGCCAATGTCCGTGTTATTCCAAAACAAAAACAACTAAGTACTGTCGAAAACACGAAGGAATTCTCATCCATGGCAAAACTAAAAGACAACAGATTGTGTTTCAGATGACGTGTATTTCATAAATGCGTGCAGCTCGTGCAAGGTGAAATTATGCAAATTTCAATCACTACCATCCTTCTTTTTAATTTTGAAGAAAACATCTCATACGTCTTTCTGTTTCTTCGAAACTTCAAAATTAGTTTCCCCTCAGTTTTTACTGTTTACCTTGTTTTGTTTTAGAGACAAACGGAGAAAAAACCTTAAAAGTAACCTCAATTTCGTTTGCATGCGGTTGCCGAATTTGCGACGCATTGCGCGAATCGCCATGGCGCTTTGCACCCGAGAAGCAAAGTTTGAAGCAGCACAACGCCACTATATCAAAATATATCAATCTAATTTTTTTGTTATGTTATACAAAATGTATCCCCCTTTAACATATGTAAAAATTGAGGCTAAGAAGTGTTAAGCTTTTCCAAACGAAACGGCGAAAGACGATTAGGTGATATTTAGTGGAAGGAGGAGGTATTCAACACTTTCAAATTAAACTCAAATTTTCGCATTATACGACCAACAAGTTTGACTTATAGGCATACAGACACAAACATATGGAACTGTTTATTGATATTGTTACGAAACGAATTTATCTATTTAACATTGTAGCCCTGTTTTCGATGGTCCTTGGTAAGCAGCACGATAAAAACGTAAAAATGTTATAGTTTCCACACGAAAACGTGATTTTCACAGTATTTCTTGTTTTTTTCTTTTCTTGATGCTATTAAGCAAAAGTTTTTTTCGGAAGATGTTGTGAGCGTAAAATAATCTGCTTTTCTTTCAAAGACTTCAGACAACAGTCTCCTCGAGTCTCCCACACGAGCGTCGACAAGCGGTTTTTAGCGCGGTCGAAAATAATTACCAAAAACTTTGTATGTACTCGAGGTATTAAAAAGGAGAACTTGTAGACATGTATAGGGGCGACTTTCAAAACATTCTTCGAGAACAAAGGCCGTCGCTTTTTACTTTGGAAAGTATTATTCAACCAAGGTCATAGGACGAGGACCAAGGACCGCTAAGCGAAATTTGGTGATATTTTTTCAAGAGTCGCTAAAACAAAAAAATTAGCGTCTACAGCAATATGCTTCCAACAGCAGAAATAGGTTGCTCTGAAAACCTGTTCTGCAAAAAGACAAGTCTTCCCGTTGCGTTTTAGTTATTCGCAGGCTAAAGCCTGGTTTCCATATGATCGTCCGGATCGTCCCGATCGCCCCAGTCGTTTCAAAATATTTCGAGACGATCCGGACGACTGGGGCGATTGGTAGTTTCCATATGATCGTCTCGATCGTCTCAAAGGCAAGAGACGCGGGGTCGTCAGCGATGTCTCTGGGTTAGACAATAGAATTTTTGCGCGTGTTTTGCTAACAAGCCACATAAATGGATGATTTTTATTCGTAAAGCGACTTTCGTACCTTGGTATCTGCTTTTCCTCTTGATTTTGCGGCATCGAGAAGCTAGAAAACTTCGAAATCTTGATGTCACGGACTTCCTCTAATTTCAAATAGCCCACATACGCGCTGCGAACATTTCTGTATTATTTTTTCGGCTTCAGCGCCATCCGGGCCGAATTTATTCTCGATTACTGGAATAAAAGTGATGACTTCTGGGATAGCTTTCGATCGTCCCGATCGTCTCAGTCGTCTGAGAGCGTTTCCATATGATCGCTTCAAAATTTACATGATCGTCCCGATCGTCCGGATAGAACTCAACTCTATCCAAGCGATCGAGGTCGTCTGAGTCGTCCGGGTCGTTTGCGATCGTCTGGGTAGCGCTTCCATATGATTGTCCCGATCGTCTGAACATTTTTTGAGACGACTGGGACGATCGGGACGATCCGGACGATCATATGGAAACCAGGCTTAAGTAAACATGACCACGTAATTTACGGTGCCGCAAAAATCCAAACTTCAAGAAAGACAAATTAACCTACTTGTCAACAAACTTTAATTTCGCGTCTTCGCCCGCAGCAAGAAGGCTGAAACTTCGTCATATGAAAGAATGCTAATCAGTAAATCACGATATCTTTCATAATTCAACGTATTTTTTTTCTTGACGAAATATTTTATCATTTTCGGAAAAGATGCGGACCAAGGACCGTAATCTTCAAAAGCGTTTACAAATGTAATACGCGCGGCATTTTAATTTGACTACTCCTGCATGCAAGCGATGTTCATGAGCGACTGAAAACAAACGGCACAGCGATAAAAATTGCAAGAGACTACCAACAATCAATAAAAGGACAATAATTTGGTGAAACATATACAGAGACAACAATTTTCATTCATGAAGACAAGTATTAATTAAAGTGTCTCGGAAAATTCTTGTTTATGTTTTTTATTTTGTAAGCCGACTTCCCGTGTTTGCTTTTTCAAAGATGAACTCGACGCAAGAAAATGGCTCAAAGCTTTCTTTTACAGCCAGAATAATAGCGAAATATTTTTTGGAACGTTTTCTTTTCATTCGCGATAAGAAAATGACTTAAGGCTTTTTACAGTTTTATAAGCTTATAATCAAACCTGATACTCGGTCAGATCATTGTCTCCTTACAATTTAAAACGCGCATCAACTAATTAAATAGCTGCATAAACTACGCTCGACTTCATTAAATTAGATATAAAAAACAAATGTCAAATACAATAATTACTCAGACTTACCATTCGAGATGGACTGAAAACTATCAAGTAAGCCCAGAATCGCTTCAGACTTTTCAACCCTCTCACGCATCAAGCAAGGTGAAAAACGAAAACGATGCCATCTGAAATCGGCTTTCCAACTTTAACAAGCGATGTATTTCTCAACCAAAAACCCAATAAACAAACTAGCCATGAATAACAGAAGACTCTTGAAAGCAGCTGAATTCCATTTTGTACATTCAGTGGACAAAGACAGAAACATTACAAGTCGACACAAAACACTGTCAGCTTCAACGGTCAAAGTAAACAGGTTTCAAGATGCTGCATAAATTTTCCGCATGAACTCACCTGTCAAATTTTGACCAATCAGAGCATAAAAATAAAATGTAGAGCGTGACCAACGCGTGACCTTGGTGAGAAAAGTCAAAAGCAACTGGCATGTCTTCACTGCCTGTAAAAACTTGCTGAATTTTAGCTTCCGAGGTCAGTTTGAAATCAAAATTTTAATTTGCGGCACATAAAAAGCACAACATATTTTATATGGATTAAAAAAATGAACTTGAGCCTGCGATCATTTGAAAACTAGCAACTTGTCAGCGGATAACTTCAAAAAAATACTCGACCTCGATGGGTCGACACTTGAGCCCGCGATACGGTCAGGTGATACTGGTCAGCGGATACCCTGTTATGACAGCTGTCAATTGATCACAACATTGATGTGCAATATATGTGTGCAATATCAGTCTTCCTGTGCTCCCAAACTAGGTAGAAAGTGTGAGGATTTAACACTGGTTGCCCTGTGGTGCGGACGGACGGGCGGGCGGGCGGTGTACGGTCACGTGATTACCAAATTTTCTGGGATGGGTAGTTTCTCTTAGCGATGGGGCTCCGCCCACTCGCGCGCGCTTCGCGCGTGCGCGGGAGCTCCGCTACAAACAACAACACACACTAGCTTTGGAAGTAGATTATGAATTTGTTTTCTCAAGAGTGATGTGCATATTTCTCTGAATAAAAGTAAAGTGCAAGCTTGGTGGATGTCATGAACCCATTCTTTTACACTGCACTAGTTTTGCAATTCTCCCAAAAACTATTGTTCATAGAGGATAGCTGGTTTCAAAATGCACAGGGCTTAACTGTATAAAAAACTTATCGCCAAATTTACTGTCTGAAATTGTTATCCTACTGATTTTATACCTGCATAAAGAGAATCACACGTATGACTACAGTTTTATTATGTTTTTTTCTTTTATATGTCCTGTTACAAAAACAGACATTTCTACATCAGGGTACTCATTAGCCTATTTATATACCAATTTCAAACATTTTATGCTAACCTTATATTATTGTTTGGAGGAACCAGTCGTTGCTGCCCCGCTATTTTGTGATTACCTTGTGATTACAACAGTAACACTTCAAGTAACATCTCACATTCGTCTTCGCGAGGCTACGTTTCTCATGAAAACATGCCGGTTTCAATTCGGAAAAAGTATGCGGCCTTTTCTACAGTTATCAATCTATTCTCTCGAGTAATGCTGGAAGGTCATATTGTTCGAAGATACGAGTGCAATTAGGTCGTGAATTTATAGCATGACAAATATTTATCAGTCGAATACAATGATTTCCTGTTCCTCTTCCATACACAAGAATACTTTATTTTAGAGAGAAATATAAAGCCTGGCAACCGCTCTGTTCAATACACTAAAGTACACCATTCATACAGTAAAATATACAAAAAGTAGCACTGTAACAGTAGTTCCGCTTCTCGGAAATTTTAATTAACCCGTCGTTGATTTAGAGTTTTGAGATGACAGTTTGCAGGATAAGAATCTGTCCCTTTTCAGTGAGTTTAGAGTAATGCTAGAAGACGATAGGCATTCCTAGTATCTTCAAAATACTCTTGAGTTGATCAGAATTCAGAAACACTCTGTTCAAATTCCGTTAAGAGCTCACTACTTCGAGAGGGCTTTTAATAATACCGAATACAGATGCTTTGCTCACCGTGTCTCAGACAGCCATGTGCTCTGTGCTCTGGTTTGGAACGCTGACCCATTTTACGCAGCATACTCGTATATCATGCGCACGCGCTGAAGGCGCCAGAGGTTGATTTGTGCCAGAAGAGAAAAAAAACCCTTCCCATTTTATAGCTCGGGTCGTTCCCATGGAAACGCCCGAGCAATAAGTGGTATTTAGATGCTACAGGGTTATTAGCCTGAGATCATGCCCTCTCCCTATTAGCCCTTTATGTCTCTCACGGGAAGAGAGCATGATACATTTGTTTGTCGGATCACATGTAAAAAAGCCAGAATCTGGACTTTTTTCTGATTGGATAGGAAACAATACGAATGATTTGCGCCGTTTTGATTGGCCAAAATGCCGCCATCCGTTAGTTGTTGTTAATTGATTTCAATCTGCATTTTTGCTTGCGTAATGCGGTAGTGAATACACACGCGAGTTCGTTATGAAATTTCTGCCGGCTCAGTTTTCTTGAATTTGAAGAATGCCTAAATAGAAATTTCATCCATTGAAATATTTTCCAACTCATCGTATACTAAAAATTCACCGATCATTTGAATGCAATTTGATACCGGCTACAAGTTACAGAAGCGACAAACGGGTTCACTTTTCAAATAATCAATTCATGAACGGAATCTTGACCTGGCTTGACTGTAATTCTTCCTTCAGAAACCTGCGAATTATTCTGAGCGATCTTCGCTTTCACACCACCTGTCAGTTCGTGAAATATGGTGCTTCAGGCTAATTTTTTTTTTCACTTCTTTCGGTACAGAACGAAGTCAACGAGCTTTAACCAGTAAATTCTTCATTATTTGTAGCTGTTAAATAAAGGTACGGCAGCTCCAACTAGCAGTATTTCATCACGAAAACAACACATTTAAGATTTCTTTTTTAGGAAGCGCCATCTGAACATGGGCGAACTTAAAAATTTTCTTTTCCCTAAAATATATTGATTTCCAAAAGAGACATTATTCGCGTCAAAATTTAATTCCCTTATGGTAAACGCTTATTGTCTAATAACATGACAGGTCAAGCAGACGTTACATTATGTAAATTAGGGGGCGGTTGACGGCTTGTTAAATAAATGTATCAGGCGTTATTTTTTTCCCTCTCGAGTCAGAGAAGCAAAAAAAAAAGAAAAGAAAAAAAAATAACGCCTGATCTCAGGTTACAGGGTTATATGCTTCTGTTACAATAGGACAATTGCACGATGACGATATTTGACTACAACTACCAGAATTCATTTCGGTTTTGCTTTGTTATTTAAATTTGTCAATCCCGCTGAGGATTAAAGAACAATAGCCTTAATTTGCACAAGAAAATAACAAACTCGAGGATTCTGGTAGTTGTAGTAAAATGACGTCATCGTGCAATTGTCCTATTAACCAAATCGTGCTTCTCGAGTGCTGAATAAAAGTAAAAGCGTATTTCTCACAGACATTAGTCCCTTAACACCTCACTTTAAATGTTACCCGTATACAAAACCCATCTGACAAAAAAGGCGGAAAACATGTTCATCATACCCCATCCAACAAAAAAAACAATCAGAGACCCAAGTTGGTTCCCTTCCGTTAGTTTAACGAAAAGGAAATATGGCATGCAGTCGTTCTGTTCTGAAAACTGCCTGAATAGTCGAGAAACTACAAAACGTTCAGACTGGCTCTAAGAACTCTGCAAATCCGTACAGATTCATTGTTTACAGACATGTTGTTATGGATGCAATAATGATTGCTCAAAAGAGAAAAAAAAGACGGAGTTCCTCTTCAGGTTACACTCAAGTTACTGAGTAAAACCAGTGATACAATTCTATTCAGTAATTTAAGAAATTGAAGTTCAGGGTTTAATTCAGGTTCTGGTTCTACACTTTTCCACACGGACCCTTTAACCCCGAAAAACAAACTCTATCCAAAAAAAACTACATACACTCTTCTCCAGCTTTGATCAAAGCGATAAGGGTATTTTAAGGCTCTATTGTCTTATACACATGTCACTCAGTTCTCAGGTGCTAAACACGATCGACACTAAATAGATTCGAGGTTCACTTCAGAGTTCAATTTCAAAAAGTTCAGTAATGTCACGCACGAATTCTGTCACACTCCCCCCTTGACCAGTGTTCACTTCTTAGAGGTCATCGTCATCGTCCAAACACTGGTCAACAAGTCGTCTTCTCAACTCTCCAGTAACAGCTGCCTTTCTCTTTGGCCTCTGCACAGGGCCGGCGGGTTGTGTGACTACAGCATTTCCCGGCAGAGGTTCCATTTGTCTGACTTCAAGGGGAAATAGCTTCTGCAGGGGGCGGCTAATTTGCACTGGTCGCCTTCCCTTAGAGCTGACTCTAAGTTTGGCTCCCCGAATGGCGCCATCGTCGCTCTTGATAAGCTCTTCGATCTTTCCAAGTTTCCACTGTGATCTGGGTAGCTTTCCTTCGTCATCCATCAGTTACCATGTCACCTAGTGAAATCTGTGGGAGATTGTTTCTTCGAACTGACTTGTTATGATGCTCTCTCAGCTCCAGCAAGTATTCCTTCCTCCAACGCCTCCAAAAATGACCTAACAGCAGGGCAAGATACCTTTCTCTTCTTGTCAGGACACTATGATCGTCCTCGTCTTCATCCTCTAGTGCAATCTTATCATCTGGTATTGACAACAATCTGCGGCCGGCCATGAGGTGAGAAGGAGTAAGAGGTTCCTCGACGTCATCGGGATACACATAAGTGAGGGGACGAGAATTGAGGATTGCTTCTACTTCAACGATCAAGGTGGAAAGCTCATCGTAAGTAACCCTCGAGACACCGAGTATCTTCTTTAAGCATCTCTTGGCGCACTTGATCAATCTCTCAAAGAACTCGCCCCACCAAGGCGCTCGAGGAAGTTGAAAACTCCACATAACTCTCTTTTCGGCAAGAAATTGCTGAACTCCGGGTATATCAAAAAGTCGTGACAATCTCTTGGACGCTGACTTGAAATTCTTGGCGTTGTCACTTCTCACTTGTTTCGGTATGCCTCGCCGGCTAATGAATCTTCGAAATGATCTCAGAAAGGCGTCTGCAGATAAATCTGGCGTGATGTCAAGGTGCACTGCTCTTGAACTCGCACAGGTGTACAGTCCAAGGTAGACCTTGGAGGCTTGATTCTGTCTCGACGATAGGCCGTAGATGAAGAACGGACCGGCAAAGTCTACCCCGACCGACGTGAATGCAGGACCGTCGTTGACTCTGAACTCAGGGAGGGGGGCTGGGGGCGCAGTCGGATAAGAGTTTCCCTCAAAACGTCGACACTTACTGCATCGGAACAGAACTCGTCTAACCACTTGTCTTCCCCTGATAACCCAGAAACGTGAGCGTAGCTCCGATAGGCTTTCCTTCACTCCATTGTGAGCTACTCGCCGATGACACACCAATATTAAAAGATCGGTGAAGGGGTGGGAGTTGGGTAAGAGTACCGGGTTCCTGCTTGAATAGGGCAAGTCTGCGTGCTCAATTCTTCCCTTGCAGCGGATAAGACCACTTTCGTCAACGAACAATCCTAATTTTTCCTGCCACTGCGGGTACCTATGGTCCGCAAGCAATGATCGCTGCAAGGATTTCAACCACAACGCCTCTGCTTCATTAATATCCTCTGTAGTGACGGCTTTCAGAGTCTTCCTTTCGCCCTTGGGCTTCTTAAGGAGCACAATAAATCTTCGCACAAGTGCCGTCACTCGAAGTAATCGATTCACGCAGCTATAATTCTCACAAAAGATGACTTTCGTCACATCAACGGTAGGCGCAGTAGCTGAGAAGGCTGTCAATAGTGCATTCATATTTCGCTTCTCTGAAGCCTTCATCTCACTCATCGCTTCTTCGGTCAGACTAGAAGGAGTCTTAAAGCTTGGCCAGTCTTCCTTCGGGAGTAATAACCAGCTTGGACCTTTCCACCATCTTGTTTCGCTGATTAATTCCCTGGGCGTGGTGCCCCTTGAGGCAATGTCGGCAAAATTCTCTTCCGTAGGGCAATGAAACCATTTCTGCGGTGGAATCAGACGTCGTATCTCGGTCACTCTATTCTGAACAAAAGGCTTCCACTCTTTCCTCTCCTGCAGAATCCAGTAAATTGCCGTCAGGGAATCCAGCCAACAATAAACTTTGTCTACTCTGGTAATGGGCTGCAATGCTCTCTCGACGGTGGAAACAAGTCTGGCGAGTGTAAGACCTGCCAAGAGTTCCAATCTAGGGATGCTCTGATTCTCTAATGGTGCGACTCTAGACTTGGAGCAAACCAAACTTGAATAACAGTTCCCATCAACTGCTATACGGATGTACACAACCGCACCAAATGCCCCTCTACTAGCGTCTCCAAAGCCGTGCAACTCAACTGATGTAATCTCACCAACCGCGGCCGGCAGATAACAGCGGGGGATAACCACGCGCTCTTCCTCCTTCAGCTGCACTATCCACTTTTGCACCGCACCCTTCAGATCGTCATCTAATGGCGCGTCCCAATCTGCCTTGTCATTGCACAGTTTCTGAAAAATCTGTTTCATAGGAAGAACTATCGGTGCAATCAGCCCGAGGGGATCATAAATCTTTGCCGTCATTCTTAGGACTGCTCTCTTGGTTAGAGAGACTGAACAGGCAAATGAAGCGTAGTAAGTTAGATCTAAGAAGAGTTCATCTTCAGCAAGGTTCCAATTTGTGCCCAGAAGTCTTTGCTGCTTGGAATCCTGGAGGACATCTGTTGATCCGCAGGTTAACTTGGCATAAGTGCTCTCGTCTTCAACTACCGTGCAAGGTTCAACTTCTTGTGCCTGAAGTGGCTGTTTCTGTTCCAGTGAATTTTGCTGTACATGACTGTTAATTAGTCGCATCAGCTCTACGTCATTCGACTGCCATTTGCGAAGGTTGAATCCTCCTTCCGCCATCCGTGCTCGCGAATTCAAAAACAACTGATAAGCTTCCAGGGTCGTATTGGCACCACCACTGAAGTCGTCTACATACAAGGATGACAGGAATCTTTCAACAAAGGCGGGGTCGTCTGAGTAACGCTGGATATGATGTGAGATACTTGCATTCAATAGAAATGGGCTACAGTTGACACCAAATACTGCTCTGGTAAAGCGATACACAACTATTCTTGGTTCAGGCGAGGTCACATCATCAATCCACAGAAAGCGCAACACGTCACGGTCTTCAGGCGCAATGGAGACTTGGTGAAAGGCCTTCTCTACATCGCTCACCAGTGCTACTTTATGAAAACGAAATCGTACAAGTATGTCCATAATCTTGGGTATCAAGGAAGGGCCTGAGTGGAGACAATCATTCAAGGATGGACCCGACTTCCTTGCACTGGCGTCATACACAATCCTGACCTTTGTAGTCTCTTTGTCGAGGCGGATAACTGGGTGATGAGGAATGTAATGGACTTTCCCTGTAACTGTATTGGAGTCGGCAGGCACCTCTTCCACTATTTCCGAAGCGACTTGGTTGCATATCAGCTCGTCGTATTCCCTTAACAGATCCTTGTCAGTTTGGAGCTTTCTTACAAGGTGATGAAGGCGAGCTGCACTGAGATCAAAATTATCAGGAAGCATGGGATGATCTTCTTTCCAGGGAAGTTGAACTTCGTATCTTTTTCCAGTGAACGTAACTGTCTCCTCAAACTTGTCCTGAACCGAACTCTCGTCTGGAAGAACTCCTATGGATTCTAACTTCCAAAAGTGGCTTAGCTGTTCGTTTAAATTTTCTTCAGGAGGAAAAGGTACTGCTTCCGTCTTCAGAATATAGGTGGAAGTGATGTTGACAGCAGTTGAAGCGACCATGGGTTCGTCAGAGGCTGGTCCAGAAAGAACATATCCCAATTTCGTCTCCATGGCCACAGGACCCTGCTCCCCCCGTATCACACGTCCGGTAGCGATGTGCCAGAAAAAATCAGCTCCAATTAACATCTCTATTTCCAGGATTCCCTCAGCCGAGGAACTGTCTGCGAGCGGCAGACCATTCAGGTGAGGACAGCTGGCTGCAGCAAATTCTACTGGCTGGTGATCTAAGGGAGCGCAGATCGTCGGAACGGTGTAGCAGGTCACATACATGTTTAGATCATCATTTCGTCCCTTCAAGGCCACTTGAACAACATCGCACACTCGAAATTGCTCGGACGCTGATCCAAAGGTTTTAACAAGGAGATTTTCGGATCGAATCTTCTGTAGTTGTAACGCTCCACTTAATCTTCGGGATATATAGCTCCTTTGACTTCCCAGGTCAAGTATGATGCGAGTTTTCACGGAAGGCCCGCTTGATTTGGGATTGGAAACCTCGGAACACGCGGTCTGCAGCAGTATATTGCCCCTCGTGCTGAGATGAAGGTTTGTCGCGGCTTGAGGATTTTTGGGAAGTGCCGGTTTTTGTGCCTCACAAACACTCACATGATGTCTTCGCCAACACCCAAAACATTTAATCTTGGAAGGGCACTCCCTGGCCAGGTGATTCTTCTTTAAACAGATAAAGCAGCGACCCTCATTTCGTAGAATTCCCTTTCGCGCGCTGACATCAGTGACAATACCACAGCTTGCAGTTGAATGCGGACCTTTACAGAATGTGCAAGTTGCGGCATTCTGGGAGGACATCAACGCTGCGGCGGTTGGCAGGACAGGTTTCTTGTTTGCTTGATACGGCTTTCTTGCATTAACAGATTCCGGTGACGTTATGCCAATTGCAAGACATCGTTCTCTCGCCTCGAGTTCCCCACGAAATGCTTCGAGGAACGCGTCGAAGTCCCACAGATTCTTGTCAAATTTCCTGCTTATGAGCAACTGTAAATCGTTTGGTAGCTTGGATAGCATAACAGGAATCAAAAGAGAACCATATTGTGCTGACTCTATCCCAAGGTTTTTTAGGCTCCGAATGTTGGCTTCTATGCTGTCGTAAACAGATCTCATTTGTTTCGTGTCGCTCTCGTCCGTCACGCGTGTAATCTTCAGTAACTGTTCCATGTGGCTAGCAATAATTGCTTGCGGGTTGGCAAATCGTTCCTTCAGCAGACTTACAGCTGCTTCGTAGTTAGCCGCACTAAGCGAGAAGCCCGAGATGGTTGATGCCGCTGTTCCACTCAGCAAACCACGTAAATAGTTAAATTTGTCCACAGCAGAAATCCTCGGGTTGTTGTGAATGGCCGATTCGAAGCTGTCCCAAAATTCTAACCATTGAGCTGTTTCTCCCTTAAAGGATTTGAGCGTTAATTTCGGTAATCTACAGTTCACTGGCTCTGAAGCAGTTGATTGGGCTTGTACTCCGGTAGAAAAGGATGCTGTGGCTTCTAAATCACCAGCGTTTGATAAAGCAGATGTGTTAAGAGCCGAGTGCGGCACTAGGGCAGATTCAATGCTCTCAAGAGCTTCGTTTAAGGTAGAATTAAATTCTCCTGCGTCTACTGTCTCCCTTTCCAAAGAATCGCTGTCATCCTCTGGCAAAGTACTTAAAATTTCTTCGTCCAGTACATTGAGAATAGTGATCCTCTCTTGAAGGGTCTTTTTGTGCGCTTTCAGTTTGTCGATCTTAGTTTCGCTGTCCAAGTTCTCAACAAGATTCTTCACCTTGGTAATAACGCCTCTAAGGTATAATCTGTGTCCTGCACGGACTTTTTTCGTCCTACTCAGTGCCTTTGCCATTATCCGGTTGTCGAAGGACCATTTAAGAAATTGAAATTCAGGGTTTAATTCAGGTTCTGGTTCTACACTTTTCCACACGGACCCTTTAACTCCGAAAAACAAACTCTATCCAAAAAAAACTACGTACACTCTTCTCCAGCTTTGATCAAAGCGATAAGGGTATTTTAAGGCTCTATTGTCTTATACACATGTGTCACTCAGTTCTCAGGTGCTAAACACGATCGACGCTAAATAGATTCGAGGTTCACTTCAGAGTTCAATTTCAAAAAGTTCAGTAATGTCACGCACGAATTCTGTCACAAGTAAAAAGCCAGCTTAACATTGCTATTTCAGTAGTAATCATTTCCAAATCAAAGTCATAATAATAATAAAGCAGTGGCTAGGCGTGTTTTCGCTTAAAAGGAAAGCTTATACGATAGACAGTTTATCATTGCCAGCATCAGCAACCAAAATAACAACAAAAGACTATAGAGATATCTAGGACTGTGTCACTTATAGAGCCTAAATACAAGGGGTTGGGTACCATGTTAAAACTTTGCGCTAAAACTTGGCTTGCCCTTGGCTAGTTCACCTCATGTAATACCCAGCTGAAATTCACCTCCAGAAAACACCGAGACAACTTGGAAATGCGGGCCAACCCGGCTGTTGATGCCCAATTAATTTCTTGCCTATAAGAAATGTTCATCATAGGGCCGGATATCAATCAAATGATTATTCACAATATGTCACTTCTAAAACGATGTCGACACATCTTAAAGTTAAAATGTACAAAACTAATCAGAGTGAAATATTCAGTACGAAAGGGAATCCGAGTTACTTTTGATCACTGATTTAATTGCTTTTAGTATAATTACATTGATGATTATCGAAAATAGAGCGCTCTTATTGGTTAGGAGCTTCACTTTATCCCGCTATAATCACCGTGCGGTGATTATAACATTGAAGGCTAGCAGTTTTCAAAATGGCAGCCAGATTTTTTGATGTTTCGGAGTTGGAAATTGATCAATACTTTCATTTTCTCGAATAATCATCAATGTGATTATACTAAAACAATTAGTCGCCTCAGGCGACGTGAATATCGGCGAATAGTCACCTCGACTTCGTGTCGGTGACTATTCGCCGATATTCACGTCGCCTTCGGCGACCAATTGTTAAATAGTCTGCTATCGTTTGATCCAAGATTTCATTATCTTGGACGAGTTCTTATAAGTACAACGAAGAAATACGACAAAATAAGACACTCACCGGGCGCAGCTGCACCTGCAGGTATTTCACCCTTTACATCCTTATCCTTCGTATCCTCTCCTACTGAGGAAGGTGTGAGAGAAACAACATCCTGAATTCCTGGGTCTATAATTTTCCAAGAAACATGAACACATTTAATACCCAGTCTGTCCTTCAAACAAAAAAGAAATGAAAGACACCTAATAAATGGAGAAATTAGCATCAATAAGTCATTCTTTTCTGCCAACGGTCTGATTAGTGGCGAAAGCGTGGAAAAGTTCCAACAGGGCTTGAACAATTTCGCAAACCCGTATAGATTGTTTACTACAATGTTATTACAAATAGCTATAGAAAGCACCGATGTTGGTCAAAGAAGAAAAATGAATTACGAAAGAATTCATCTCCCGCACCCCTTTCAATACCAATGCAAGGTTTGAAATTTATATTTGAATTCTAACAAACAGAATGTCTTTAATCTCATAGAGGCTATTTGCCAAACACAAAACTTTAGGTTCTTGAAGTCGACTTTTCCATGGCAGGTCACGATCGCGCAAATTGACGAGATTACCATTAACCGATTGTGCAGCATGCTTCTTGCAACTAGAAAGTTATTTCAATCCACAATATTTCATTTTTCCTACCCTACTTCAGACCCCACCCAAAACTCGATGCTCTGTTGCACAGCACATACTCGTGTTTCTAGCTACCCAGTAGCTGTTTTGACTTGCGTGTACATTTGCGAAGAGCTTAAAATCAGAAGCATATAACTTGATTATTTTATATAAAATTGATGTAAAACGGCTCAGCACTTCTTAATATTGAGTTATGGAATTACCTGGAGAAGGGTTAAGGACTGGAAAATTCCGAGATTAGCTATTTTATAGACAGAGATTCCTTCAATTCTCTGATTCCATATTTGAGCAAGAAAATTTTTTTCCTTCTGACTGGACGGTTAAAAAACTCCAGCATGGTTCTAAACAAATAAGCGGAATTTAGACGCTTCTGGGTAATTATATGCTTCTGTTAAAATTAATCAAAGCTTGCTTCTCGAGTGCCGAATAAAAGTAAAAGCGTATATCTCACAGAGGTTATTTCCTAAACACCACACTTTAAATCAGGATACTGATATACAAAATTATTTTTTGACAAAAAGCGCGGAAAACATGTTCATCATACCCCGTCCAACAAACAAAACAATCAGAGACACCAACGGAAGGGAAAATGTGGCATCCAGTCCTTCTGTTCTGAAAACTGCCTGAATGGTCAAGAAACTATAAAACGTTCAGACTGACCCTAAGAACTCTGCAAAACCGTACAGATTCATTGTTCAAAGACACGTTATTATGGATGCAAAGCACCAATGATTCCTCAAAGAAAAAAACGAATAAGACGGAGTTCATCTCCAGGTTACACTTGAGTTATTGAGTAAAACCAATGATAATTCTCCTTAGTGAAAAGCCGGGTTAACATGGCTGACATTGCCCCTGAAATGCCCAATGCGAGGTTGGAAATTTGTACAATTTATTTGAATTAAAACACAGAATTTTTTGCATCCACAGAGGTTTTTTGCCAAACACCACACTAGAAGTTCATTATGTCGAATTTTTCATGGCAGGTCATTATCGTACAAATTCGTCTTTAACCTAGCCTTCCCGCAGACGTCCTGTGGGGTTTGTTCGTCACGCATTCATTTCTCCTCCACGGTCCGTCGTCATAGATAAAGAATCTAAGTGGACAGTAGCTATAAATATATAGTTACCCACTCAAAATCATTAATTTAGAATAGTAAACGCAAACAATTCTGTGTAAATGTACATATATATGTGTAGATGAATAACAACAGAAGGTAAATTAATTGGATAACCCGATAGGGATAATTACAAAGTGCGAGTCAAAGCATGTATGAACTAAATACGCTGTTAAAACGAGTGCAAACAAAATACACCAGTGAGTTACCGACAGAAAAACTGTTTCAAATTAAAATACCTTAACAAAGGTTTGTTACGCTAGACCTGTCTAGACAGATAACTCAAAGACTCTGAGTTTCCACAGTTTTGCAAGTTACGGCGTACCTTCTTGTACATTTTATAGTTCTGTTCTCTTTTTTCTTTTCATTTTGTTTTCTTCCTAGTGAATGTGCGCTATATCTTTTCTATAGCCCGACTCGATTAGCCTCGCTTTTTGCGAGAGGAGGATGTTGAAACTTGAAAGTAGTAATCATGTATGTTTATGTTTTTTTCTGGATTTAATTTATGATTGTAATAGACATCAATTCACGAGAAAAAAAATTCTCTTACATACAAGATAATTTAAAACACTGACGAAATAAACGGAACTTCACGTTATACCCCAACTTAACGTTATACCTCTTCCATAAACAGGAATACTTTGTTTTAGAGAGAAATATATAGCCTGGCAACCGCTCTGTTCAATACACTAAAGTACACCATTCATTCATATAGTAAAATATACAAACAGTAGCACTGTAACAGTTGTTCCGCTTCTCGGAAATTTTAATTAACCCGTCGTTGATTTAGAGTTTTGAGACGACAGTTTGCACGATAAGAATCTGTCCCTTTTCAGTGAGTTTAGAGTAATGCTAAAAGACGGTAGGCATTCCTAGTATCTTCAAAAGACTCTTAAGTTGATCAGAATTCAGAAACACTCTGTTTAAATTCCGTTGAGAGCTCACTACTTCGAGAGGGCTTTTAATAATACCGAATACAGATGCTTTGCTCACCGTGTCTCAGACAGCCATGTGCTCTGTGCTCTGGTTTGGAACGCTGACCCATTTTACGCAGCATACTCTTACATCTTGCGCACGCGCTAAAGGCGCCACAGGGCGATTTGTGAGAAGAAAAACAAACCCTTCCCATTTTATAGCTCGGATCGTTCCCATGGAAACGCCCGAGCAATAAGTGGTATTTAGACGCTACAGGGTTATATGCTTCTGTTACAATTAACCAAAACGTGCTTCTCGAGTGCTGAATAAAAGTAAAAGCGTATTTCTCACAGACGTTATTCCCTTAACACCTCACTACAAAAAAAGCGAAAACATGTTCATCATACCCCGTCCAACACACACACACAAAAAAATCAGAGACACCAACTTGGTTCCCTTTCGTTGGTCCAACGAAAGGGAAATATGGCATGCAGCCTTTCTGTTCTGAAAACTGCCTGAATGGTCAAGAAACTACAAAACGTTCGGACTGGCTTTAAGAACTCTGCAAATCCGTACAGATTCATTGTTTACAGACATGTTATTATGGATGCAGAGGAATAATGATTGCTCAAAGGAGAAAAAAAAAAAGACGGAGTTCATCTCCAGGTTACACTCAAGTTATTGAGTAAAACCAGTGATATGAATTCTATTTAGTAAAAAGCCAGCTTAACATGGCTATTTCAGTGGTAATCATTTCCAAATCAAAGTCATAATAATATCAATACCAATGCAAGGTTTGAAATTTATCTGCAATATATTTGAATTCTAACAAAGAGAATGTATTTAATCTCATAGAGGTTATTTGCCAAACACAAAACTTTAGGTTTTTTAAGTTGAATTTTCCAACAAGGCAGGTCATGATCGCGCAAAATTTACGAGATTACCCTTTACCAATTGTGCAGCATGCTTCATGCAAATAGAAAGCTATTTCAAACCACAATATTTGATTTTTCCTACCCTATTTCTGACTCGACCCAAAACACGATGCCCTGTTGCAATGCACATACTCGTGTTTCTAGCCACCCAGTAGCTGTTGCGATTTAAGTTTACATTTGCGAAAAGCTTAAAATCAGAAGCATATAACTCTTGATTATTTTATATAAAATTGATGTTAAACGTTTCTGAGCTAAAAAACCCAAGCATGGTTCTAAACAAATAAGCTGAATCTAGACACTACCGGTTTGATCCAAGATTTCAACACCTTGGACGAGCTATCGTAAGCACGACGATGCTACACGCATGAAAAAATAAGAAATACGACAAAATTGCACACTCACCGGGTGCAGCTGTACCTGCAGGTATTTCACCCTTCACATCCTTACCCTGCGTATCCTCTCCTTCCGAGGAAGGCATTAGAGAAGCGACTTCATGTATTCCTGGATCTAGAATTTTCAAAGAAATATGAAAACATTTATCTAGACTGTCCCTCTTGTGACACATGTTTATCAAACGTCTTCCAACAAACAAAGTAATGAAAGACACCTAATAGATGGGGAAATTTGGCATCAAGAAGTCATTCCGTTCTGCAAACCGTCTCAAAAGTGGAGAAAGCGCAGAAAAGTGCAAACTGCGCTTGAAAAATGAATTAGAAAGAACTCATCTCCCCCTTCTCCAATACCAATACAGGGTTTGATATTTATGTGCAGTTTATTTCAAAGCAGGCAAACTCGGCTGTCAATTGGTCCCTTGTTTCTCACTTATAGTTGCCTAAAACCTAATAGATCGTTTCAAGAGAGATCTTTTGATCATATTTATCATTTGTCTGAATATCTATCAAATGATTGGTTACAGACGTTATTGACATTTTCAAATCAGTGGTGTCGTTAAGAGTGAAGATCATCGCAGTTATAGATGCAAATTTTGGAGCTGCAAAAAGAATCTTCGTTAAACGATGAAAGTTTCCAGACTTAAAATACGAAGAGAGAGATATATTCACTACAAAAAAGAATATGAGTTACGTTTGATCTTTCGTTTGAACTTGTGAGACTGACCTCCCTCGAGTAGTATAGAATTGTAAATATATGGTTATATAGAAAAGCAAAGACTAACGGCTATTTCGTAGAAACCCGCCACTCCAAAAGGAAAGTCATTATGATACTGAACAAAGCAGCTGACAGTGATTCTCTGAGGATAAATCTTAATTTTTAAAGATGCAGCAACAAGGAACTCGGGGAGGGAGAAGAGGTCAAGGTTCATATAATTCAACCAGTCACGTATACACTCTCATCCTTAAAAAAAGCCTAATTTTCACCTGTAAATATTAGATTTTGTCTCTTTGCAAAAATACAATGACGTTCACAAACAGAAACTTACACAACGATTAGTTAATTTTTTTACAATATTTTGGCCGGTCAGAAACGAGACTTGACCTAGCAAAATTTCTTTGGGCAGTCATCGTGTCCAGTCACAGTCTGAAAATAATTTTAAACCTTGAGAAGTTATGGTTTATACGGTAGGTCCACCATTGCCAGCATCAGCAACAGAGAAATCGCGTTTTTCGGCAGGAACGATTTAACCGATTTCTATGATTTTCCGCATGTGTGTAGAGGTATAGCAGGCGTTTGGAACTGAATGAAGAGCAGACAAATGCTGGTGTAAAGTATAATGAAATTCCTTCGGATCATGATTCTTTGCAGGAGCTATGTAAAAAACATTTCGCGCAAAAATTGGCAAGTCGAGCTGAAAGTCATCTCCATATAAAACCTAGCCAACTTGGCAAAGCGGTCCACCCGCTGTCAATCGGTGCCTTAGTTTGCTCACTAAATAATTGCCTAAAATAAGTGGTTAAGTTCATATTTTCCCCGGGAAGCATTCCCCAGGACCCCCTATATTATTATGCACAAAAAAGCAATTCTACCCCAACAAAATGCAAAACAAATAAAACATACAAATCGAACGTATCATTACCAAAAAAATAATATCCATTTCCACAATAAAAAAAAAGAATGTCTCTTGCCGTTGACGGAACGTAAGCTATCACCACGTAACTACTGTAGCAGTTTTATTTTGTGACTTTAGGTAACGTTTGCTTAGTGTATAGTGTTACCATAGATGTTGGGCAGGAGTAGTGTGTTAGTGGGTGTCGTAGTATAAGTGTGAGGGAGGAAAACGCGACAAAACTTCTATTTGATTACGTTCAGGAGTCATAAATTACTTTTTTCTTCAACCTTCTTTCTTTTTCGGTTTTTTTGGTGGTGTCTTTTTTGTTGGGGGGCTCATCTCAACTATTTTGGGACAAAAGGGGGAGGGGGGCACCCGAAACATTTTCAGTCATTCTACAGGAGTCGCCCTTCAAATCCTAGCAGACCCCCTCCCCCCCTCTCCACCTCACCCCTCTACCCCATAACAAATGAACGGCCCGTTAAAATACAAAAAGAGAGATTATTCACTACGAAAGGGAATGTGCGTCTCGGTATATATCCTAATTCACCACTATTCACCGACCCTGAGGGGAATAGTTGTTTTGGTATTTACCAGATCAGTTGGATAAAAACAAAAAAGTAACATTTTGTAAATTAAAAACTTCACTTACTAGGAACTTTGTTCACAATTTACAAACATTTCGGGGATTTTAATAGGTGCATTGTTACGACTTTGTTGCAGCATGAAAATAGTTATTTTCTACCTACCAGTAAACACCGACAAGCCAAAGTTCATCGCTTTCTTAGTATTTGTTTGTACGACCTGTTTCATTTATCGCTCAAATTTCGTCTTCCGAAAATGTCTTGAAAAGAGCCGCCACCTTGGCTCCGGTCGCAAAACAGTGAATATAGCCAGGATATTCCGAGTTACGGGAGCCAATCAAAACGCGCGACAATTGCTATTCAATGATTTGGTAAATACTAAATCGTTATATCGAAACCGGCAATCAACTTGAAATTGAAATTAAATTTTCAATTGCTGTCATGGTGTGCAATCGTTTGGTCTTTGATTGCAGGCAAAGTCATGGGCGCGTTGTTATGAATATGACATCGATAAGTCAGTGTTGTTTAACGCATTTTAATGCCTGCACAAAGTACGAAAAAGTTATACACTTACCATCCGCAGGTATTTCACTCTCTACAGCCACACGCATTGCCTGCGTATCATCTCCTTCTTGTGCAACCTTTGAAGAAGCGACATCCTGTTCTTGTGAATCTAGAATTTTCAGAGAAGAAAAAACAACAGATTTAGTCGTAATGTACTATTCCTTTTTGACAGAAAAACGCGGAAACAAGTTCATCAAACGTGCTTCTAAAAAAAAGATTACAGACACCCGACGTAGCTAAGGAAAAAGATAAGCAGGCTTTTTTTTAAATAGTCAAGCCGGCTTATTTGCTCAACTGCATCTTCAAAATTACCCCTTGTCTTTGTTTTCCAGAGCAATTTCAGCCGGTGAAATTTGCCGGCAGCCTTGCTCAATTATTTCCTAAAACTAAGTAAACAAATAGATCGGATTGTCATCAGTTGTTCAAATATCTATCAAATGATTGGTTACTATTGACATTTTCAAATCAATAATTTCAACAGAGGTCTTTTTAAATGTGTAGATCATCGCAATTACACTTTTGCTGCTGTGAAACGAATCACTGTTAGCCACTATTCACTGTCCCATTTTGACAGAAAAACAAGGAAAACATGTTCATCAAACGCCTTCCAACAAAGAAAACAATCCGAGAGACAGTCAGCGAAAGGACATCCAGCCGTGACAGTGAAAAGTGCAGCAAACAATTTGACAGACTGGGCAAGGGTAACTCTGAAAATGCGATGATGTAAAACGGCTCAGCGCTTCACATTGAGTTATGGAATTACTTGGAGAAGTCTTAAGGACTGGAAAATTAGCTATTCGATGGACAGGGATGCCCTCAATTCCATATCATTAAGAAGAGAATTTCCTTGCTTGTGACTGGAGGGCTAAAATCCCGGCATGGTTCTAAACAAATAAGTGGAATTCAGACGCTTCAGAGTTATATGCTTCTGTTGAAGTTAATCAAAGCGTGCTTCTCGAGCGCTGAATAAAAGCCAGTCAGGTAAAAGCGTATTTCTCGCAGAGGTTACTCCCTGAACACCATGTACTTTAAAAACAGCTAGTTCGAGAAAGGTTGTCGGAAAAAGTGCACGTGACAATCCCGAAAGGCATTGTGGGTGGTTTTGAATTCCTTTTTTTTAATTTTTTTAATTGCATAACTGATTTATACTGCTTACATACTTACATTGCTACTATACAGTGATAACTTAACAGTCCAGCTATATAATACAGAGTAGCACACACACACACACAGATTACTGATTATCCGCATAGAAACTGAAAGAGCCTCTGGAGAGTTAGCGCGATTGCTGTTCTCCGTACATCTCGACAAAGGAAAAAGGCTAAAAATCATTTTCCCGGATAAACGTTCCCCATTTTGCATTGAATTTTCTTAAGGTCCCAGTTTTAATGGCATAACGTCTTTCATAATCAAGACAATTTAGAAAGGTTCGAAAAAAGAGTTCCCATGAAGGGTTTAGGCCTTTTTGTTTGGAGAAATAGATGTGATACCTCGCAATTAAAAGTGCATGATGGAAAAGCAGGTTTGTAGTATGGTTCACGAGGCCTATGCAGGACAAAAAGGAGAATTCTTCGTTGAGAAAGCAAGAACTTTTTTTCATCCGGTTACTGATTTCATTCCAAAAGGATTTACCAGAAGCGCATTCCCAAAAGAGGTGCAAAAGAGTTTCCGAGCTTTCCTTACAGAAACTGCATTTATCATTAGATTTGATTCCAATTTTAAAAAGGAAAAGGTTCGTTGCCAATTTTCTATGCAGAAGTTTAAATTGAAATACACGTAATTTAGATTCGTTGGTACATAGAAAAGCAAGGGTATATGACTTACCCCAATCAATCGTGTCAAAGTCACAGACGTTGCAGTCTGTCAGCCATTTTTCCTGACTTTTACAAGGAATAGAGGCAGTTTTAGTTACAAATGATTTGTAAGCTAATTTACAGAAAACCTCAGAGGATAATAGGCTTTTGGTGTTGGTTTTAGCACCTTTCATTTGTGGACAATGGTTTTTACGTTTTGTATTCGAGATGGCACATATCACGCCGTGGTACTGTAGAAAGTGAGTTTTTATCGCAAACTTTTCTTTGAAAATATCAAAAGTTAAGAATTGTGAATCCTCTTCTAAAAGGTCATTTACGAAATAAATACCTGCCGAGGACCAGTTACGATAATGGATAGGCTTGTTGTCAATACGTATGAGAGAGTTGTACCAAATTGGTATTTCGCCGAAGTTGGAAGGTTGTTTTTCAAAATTCAGAAGTGACCACGTTTCGATAAGCTCTTTAGTAAAGGGCTCTTTTATTCCCAAAGAGGCAACATCATCCGAATTAAGGTTACCTTGCAAAAGAAGGTTAATGTCGTGACCTGTTAGAGAGAACTCTACAAACAGCTTCCATTTTCCCCTGTTATGAGGATCTAGATATCGCTGAATCCATTTCGCTTTAAGAGCGCGATTGAAACATTGTAAATCTAGCATCTTGAGGCCACCTTCGGGAAAGTCATTGATTATTTCTGTTCTTTTGACCTTATCTTGTTTGCCATCCCATAGGAACTTAAAAAAGACATCTTTTATTTCTTTAAGGTCATGATGCGACGATGGTAGAGGGGACAAGATGTAAACTAGCTGCGAAGCGAGCAAACTCTTAATGACCGTTATTTTCCCTTTTTTTCTTCATAATTCAGTGTTAGAGATTCGCCTTTTGTTGTAGAGAACCAGACCCCTAAAGCTTTAACTTTATTGGCAGGCCACATAATATGTTGAAAACCCGGGATTACTCTTCTTTGCAAACGTGAAGAGCCGATCCAAAGAGCTTCTATTTTTTCCTAATTGATTCGTAAACCAGAGATAGTTGCGAAAGAATCTAACAGACTAAAAGACTGGCGAACTGAGTTATCTGAGCCATCTAGGATCAAGGTTGTATCATCTGCGTATTGACTTAGCTTACACTCTTGTGCCTAAAACACAAATGCCCTTAATTTGATTGTGGTTTCTTATGGCATTTCCTAGTATTTCAACACATAAAATGAATAAATACGGGGATAAAGGACAACCTTGTCTGACACCTCTAGTAAGATTGAAAAAGGCGGAAGACCAACCGTTATTTTGAATGCAGCTGCTTATACCATTATAAAATAATTTGACCCAGGTAATCAAGGAGTCACCAAAGTTATAATAGCGGAGAGTTCTTTCAATAAAATTCCATTCCAAAGTATCGAAGGCTTTCTCGATATCTATAAAAAGTAAAATGCCAGGGATATTCTGGCTTTCAGCGTGAGTTATTATACTATCCATTAATCTAACATTTTCACCAATTGATCTACCTTTGAGAAAGCCCGTTTGATCATTGTTTATCAAATCAGGTATCACTTTTTTCATTCGCGCTGCAATTGCTTTTGTTGCAATTTTGTAGTCGCAGTTTAAAAGGCTATATAGGTCTTCAGTTTTTTAAATGCTGTAGCGGTTTGTCTTTCTTTGGTATCAGGGTTATCAACCCCCTGCGCTGTGAGATGGAAAGGTGTCCCTGGGTAAAAGAAGAATTTAAAGCGGCGAGTAAAAAGGGAGACAAATCGTCCCAAAAACCTTTATAAAATTCTGCTGGAAAACCGTCCGTGCCAGGCGATTTACCTGATTCCATTGTTTTTAGACTCTCTAAGCATTCCGTTGCTGACAGTAGGCCTTCGCAAGATTCTTTTTGATTATTACCTAGCTTTGTTTCAGTAACCTCAGCGAAGAAAAGATTATCATAATCATTGACATCAATACTTGTAGACGTGTAAAGATGCTTATAGTAGTTTTTTGCTTCGTCTAGAATCTCTACGTCCGTCGAAAACTTCTTCCCATTTGCGCCTTGGAGGTACCTTATGGTTTTACTATTAAAGTGCCGCTTCTCCAGATTATGGAAATATTTTGTATTCTTTTCACCTTCATTATACCATTTCACTTTTGATCTAAGAATAGCCCCTTGAGTTTTGTAGGCGATTATTTCTTCTACTAGCTGTTTCTTAATTCTGAGTTCAGACCGTATGTTTTCTTTCACTTTATCTGATACATTACGTTCATCAAGCTTATTCTCGAGTGCTAAAACCTCTTCTTCTAACTGATTTTCTCTATTTTCCAGACGCCATTTCCTGGCTGCGGCATAATTTAAAGAGGCTTCTCTAATTTTCATTTTGATGACGTCCCATAATAAAATCTCGTCAACTTCACTCTGGCCTTCATATTCCTTACACACATCGGCGATAGTTTTTCGTATCAACTCAACGTATTGCGTTTCAGTTAAGAGGTGTGTGTTTAATTTCCAATAACCTGGTCCTCTGGGGTTTCGGGTTCTCTTTATGCGGAATGTAATCATTGAGTGGTCTGTTCGGTAACCGGGCACTATGTCGGCTTCCGTGATCTCTGGGCAAAGGGAATCTCAAATCTCAAATCTCAAATCTTTATTTTAACACGGTAAAAAATTCATCAGGTTTTTTGTTACATAATTATGAAAGATAAACTAGTACATAACAATATTTAAGAGCCCATGACTGTAAATATCGAGAATCGCTGGCCAGGCTAAAAAAATCGAAAATTCTGATAATTTGTCAGAAAAACCCCTTTGGGGAACTATCTTCGAAAAAAATATTTTCAACTTTCAAGAATCTATAGTTTTCAAGAAAACGAGGAAAAACGAAAATAGCTGTTTTTACCTAATTAATTATGCAAAAATAAGAGAAAAAATGACCTACTTTATCGCGTCTGCACCGAGGCAAGATTCAAAGCTATAAAACAGAAACGTTGTTGTTTGAAAGGATTCTATCTTTTCTTTCTATCCATGGTACGTTTTAAACCATAAACTTGATTTTGAATTTTTTATGGTTTTTTAAACAATACCGCGAAGCGCACTTTTTAAAATGGCTAAAACATGAGCAACTTCAGAGGCAAAAAACTCACCTTGGTATGTATGATACCTAGCCAAAATGCATACTAGGACAAAGCACAGTTCTTATATTAACAGAATATGAAATAAAAAATCTGGGTACTCCGGATTCGCTTTCACAAAATAAAAAGTTTCGTGACCACTAGTGGAAAATGTCACAAATTTGCGTAAGTCAAATTTGTAGAGAAATGTTGCGGCAGCCGGTTCTGTTTCAATTCAGGGTCAGTATGTAATGTTCGGAAACATCACGAAGCAAGAAAACGTTTCTTGATAAAGTTTATGATAAAACATCAGAGAAATTAACCGTTCCAAAAAAAAATGATAATAAAAAACGACCTCGAAAAGGCGTTATATAAAAGCGCTGAATTATTATGTAAACTATATCCCATGTCTCTCGTTTCTTTTCCTAACTTCCTTGTATCAGCATCCATCTGTATCATCGTAAATTCGCCTCCGTTATATCTAAAATAGGTAGGGACATTTTCCTTGAAATTTTATTTTGAAGGAGGTTTTTGCGAACGGGATACACTGCGTGAGAGGAAGTCATAAACTAACAGTTAAAGTAACAATGTCACGCAACGACGTCTCGTGCAGCTCCGCCTTCTTTTACTGATTTTTTTTTCCTCCTTATGAAATTTTATGGAAACTTTGCTTTGAACAGACAATGCGTTGTTCGCAACATCATTTGTTTCTCAGTAGCTTATTTTCTTTTAAGAAAGAAGGGATACTAACTTTGCATGCCTGTCAGTCACGCACTAAATGTTAGCATTTTCTTGTCAGAGATGTTGAAATCTGATTTTTTTACTGCGTATTACAAACAACAAACCGTCCCTTGGTTAATTTTTTTCTTTTTCACAAATAGAGGTATAATTAGGCAGCTACCAAAGGCCCTAGGAAACAGCTACGTGTTCGTAGTTCATACGGTCCAGCGGTTCCTCTCCTCCGAAAGTTCATCGCGGAGTTGTACCACCTGCCAGCGCCGCGCCTTAGTGTGTAAATCTATACGTGAAACCCATGAACCAAAACAAGTTCCAACCGACACCACCGAAGAACTGGAAAAGGAGTCTACAGGCGAACCTCCCGAAAGCGACCACCCAAAATGCGCAGACTTAGTGGTCGCTAACGGGAGGTGGTCTCTTACGAAAATCGAACCACAAACCACAGGAGGTTTCTTTGAGAAGAAAACTGGACACATCCACTTCAAGGAAGATAATTTATTGCATGCAATTTCCAAGTTACGATATGTGCAGTTCCATGTTGTTGTTGTTCCTACCACAAGAGATCAGAAAACTCGTCAGGTGGTCGCTTACAAAAGGTTAAAAACAATGTAAAATCATTAAACAGTCAGTACCAATTAGTGGTCGCGGGAGCTTACAGGAGAGATTCCAACTGTAAGACTTAACTGGGTGGGTTTTGGTGTTTTGGATAGGTGGTCGCACATGGAGGTTCAACTGTACTCCAACAAAATAAATCACCTTTCACGACGATGCAACCAGGATTTGTCTATGGAAGATAAGACTCCTTGTTCACCGCTTTTGAGCTACTCTAACCAACTCCCACCAATGTCGATTGCTTGCAAAACGTAGCATCATCTTGAAAAGAGAAGTATCAGAAAGGTCATCCTTGACGCCCCTGGCCTATCGCAGTATGTGCAACGAACCTATATCGACGTAAGTACCGTTTATTAACCGGGCAGTCAGGCGACGTAGAGTAAAAGCGTAACTTGACTACGTTTTTCAGTTTACAGCAGACCCGAGTTTTGTTTAAAGAAATACCTGCCTTTTGCTCAGGAGTATTAACGTCAGTACCCACAATGTCCCAGCTCGTGCCTTCACACCGGAACGTCAAATCGAATTATTGTTTAGTTGATAGTTACCCTTCTCTTCCTCTTCCCGACTTATCTAGGAAGATCGAAGGGCCTCTGCTCCTGCTCGCAGGGTAGTTGATAGCGACCAAGGAGCTAAATAACAGAGCGAGGTAAGTAAGTGGCATCGGCGGTTTTATTTACGCCTAACCCTTTCCCAAAGTAAAGAAGGAAAGAACTTCAGACAAAGGGGAAGAAGAGTTATGCGATAAAACTGCTCTTAAATTGACGTTTAGCTATGGCTTATGCGAGGGGCTGGGGACTATGTAATTGCTGAATAACATGTGCCGTTACCAAAAAAATTGCGGAAAAACATTTTTCCTTGGTTTGGAATTTTGACCATGAAAATTTTAGCTCTAGCCATTTGTGATACCAGGCAAAAAAATCCAATATTTAGATATTTCGCTCTTAGCAGCAGGCCCTCTAATTAATGACAGTATCTAATATTACATATGCGCAGGAGCGAAACATGACAACAGCTGGTTACAGATTGTCAATGTGTGAGGCGGGGGTTCTGGGCTCCCTGTGACAGTTCTTGTCAAGAAGACCCCAAATCAGTATATTTGCTGTTTTAGGTTGATTCTGTGCTATAACTTACTGCCTTTACCCAGTCAAAAAATGTTCAGTGTAGATTTACATGTGGGGTATGAAGAAGATATCATTTTATCAGGGAGCACTAGCCAAAAATATCTTTTTGGGTGATGCATTTAAGCTTGAAAAAGATAGCCCAATTTTTCCAGTTTTCAGTCCATGTCCATCCTGGCCATCAGTAGCAAGAGAATGCGACAGGAAACAGTTTCAGTGCCTAAATATCATCCTAACATAAAAAAAAAAAACTGGAGCATAATTTTGGGAACTAAATTGATGCGAAATGAAGACCACATCAGCTTTTTAAAATGAACTAGCAATTAGCCTGGCATAGCCTCTTTAACTCTTTTTTGACGGCCAATTTTAGTAGAAGAAAACCCCGCCTTTTGATCAAATCCTCCTTTGTGGTCCGGCTTTCAACCAGTTAGTAGCATGCATAACAGGCGTTATTTTCTTCGCGTTTTTGCAGGAGAGCGAAGCCAAGCGCGAAGTGAGTGAGAAGCGCCAGACAAGCGCGACGGAGAAGACGCAGAAAAAACAACGGCCTGTCCACATACATTGTTTTTTTGCATTCCGCCCCAGACGTACACCTCTCTCCTCACTCGCTTCGCGCTTGCATTTGCTCGCCTGACAAAAGCATGCACGCCTGTTATGCAGGCTAGCCAGTTAGCTTGATATGGGAATGGCTGAAAAAGAGATTTGCAACACAAGACTGCTCAATTGGACGTACACTAATTTAGAAGCTTTTTTGGCGCGTTCACAGAAGCCAAAAGTTGGACATCTCTTACGAACCTATATCGATCTTTCTCTCCCGCTCTCTTTTTTCCCTTTGCCTTTCTTCTTCTGTTGCTTCAGCACTTGATCGTCTTCCCACTGTCTTTGTTTTGCAAGGAATTTTGGCTGGCTAACTTTTCAGGAAAGGGACATTTAATTAATCTGTAGCGAATAGAAGGTGAATAAAAAAATTGGAAGTAGATTTCTTTACCCCAAATGTTGCTTTTTTGTGTGTGTGACTCTCTCAAGATACATGAAGATAGGTGAAAATTTGCTAAATGAGGTACCAGTGGAAAAAGCCATCCTTGTTGATTTTGATCAGTTTATAACCTTGTTGAATAAATGGAAAGCTAACTGGGTTCATGAAGGATATCCATGGTCAAAAAGAAAAACACCAAAACGACCCCGGTGTCGGCAGTACTCCCTCCATCTGATTTACTTTTTCTATTGAGAGGACAATTGCAAGGATCCGTGAGGGTCCGTTCAATGAAGGTTTTAACTAATCAATGGCACAATTACGGGTCGGTCCACTTGGCGATCTTTGACCATCTTTGGGTGTTCGAAATCGTGTCTGGACTTAATAGTGTTGAACGCACGAACAGTGAAGAGGTAGAAAGAGCAGGAGGAAGAATTTCAGAAAAGAGAGAAAAGGGGGCAATGATTACTTTAATCTCGTCTTTACTTACGTTATTTTTAATATGCGAGACGTGGCAATTTCTCCAAAGTATAACTTTGAAAAACTACTGAGAAAATTCACTATTTCGGATTTTTGTTGATTGAAAACTTACAGGGTATGATGTATAGTGTTATTAATGGCAAATCCCCCAAAATGCCTTGACGAATGAACTATCGGTAACAGAAAAGCATGTGCCCACTCCAAGAAAGATGTATGACGGTGAAATTCATTCAGGTGAATAAAGTAAAGCTAAGTTATCTGACATGAGTAGTATTTCTTTACACACTACTTCATAAGCTCACATTTTTTTTTATCGTACCCGGTAAAAATAAAGTCTGACTGTGATGAATTTGACAACGGTCACGCAATTGCAGAATACAGTACTCCAACACCCAACAACAATTGCTGAACAACCTTAATTTTATAATGTACAATTAAGAAGAGCTAACATACAAATTACAAAACATCTAACATTAGCTATTCTCTTGGTTATGCTATTTCAACCCTCAAATATTGCGTGATGCTAACAGTATTGAAATGCGTCCTTGTGTACGATAGGAATATGCAGATGTCTTTGTATGCAAATTTGCTACATTGTGTCACCAACCTTCACAGCAATTTGTTATCAGGAATATCAATTTTTCAGATCCTGTACTTAATTTTAGCTTCATTTAAAGTCGCTTTCATCCTTTCTCCTACGTTTCGAATACACCACGTACCAAAACTACAAAGAAAAATCAGGCGGCATCATTTCTCTACAAATTTGACTTATGCAAATTTGTGACATTTTGCCACTGGTGGTCAAGAACTTTTTATTTTGCAAAGGCAAATCCGGAGTACCCAAATTTTTTATTTCATATTCTGTTAATATAAGAGCTGTGCTTTGTCCTAGTATACATTTTGGCTAGGTATC
>JBBMOI010000003.1:37857500-38032500 GCA_038088405.1 Porites divaricata
ATGTACTCTGTGCTCTGGTTTGGAACGCTGACCCATTTTACGCAGCATACTCTTATATCTTGAGTACGCGCCAAAGGCGCCAGAGGGCAATTTGTGCCAGAAGAAAAACAAACCCTTCCCATTTTATAGCTCGGATCGTTCCCACGGAAACGCCCGAGCAATAAGAGGTATTTAGACGCTTCAGAGTTATATGCTCCTGTTGAAATTAACCAAAACGTGCTGACCACACAGACCATATTTTCTAAACACCACACTCTAAATATACCGGTAAAAAAAACCTTTTTTGACAAAAAACGCGCAAAACATGTCCATCATACCCCGTTCAACAAGAACGCTCTAAGTAGCGGTGAGTCTCGCTTGTTTGTAGATACGATAAGAAGTGAGGAGGCGAATAGAGCGCGAGCGTTCGTCATTCGGAGGGGGGGGGGGGGGGGTCGCATATAAAAGGGCTGGGGATGCTCGTCGTCTTGCTTAGGGGTGTAAATTTCGGATTTTGGTCTCACTTACGGTGTTCTGGGCAAAACGCTATTATATTTAGCTGTGAAGATCTCGTTTAGGGTTGCACGTGCAAAAATATAAAAATATGTGTATTGTCTGTGTTTTCAGTAACATAGTCTCTTTTAGGGGTCAAAAAAGCTTGGGCTACGCCCGTATCGGTCTCTTGTAGAGGTTTAATTTAAAATTTCCGACGAGCATTCTCTTGCCTTTCATATGCAGAGTACCCCCTCCCCCGGGGTTCGTCATAATTTCTCAGAGTCACGGACAGCGAGTGAAAAAGTTGAATTATGCTTTCGACCTACTGCAAAGGGCCCAGAGGAGTTGCGTGTGAATAAATGAATTACTTATTTAAAGTCTCACCTCGAAAAATGTTTATAGCTGTCGCTTAGCACGATTAATTAGCCCAATGGGATCTTTATGAATCTACTGTAAAGGATTTCTTTGCTTTGTAACTGATCCAGATCGACTTTGTTGTTCGGTATTTTGAAAATCAATAACCGCAAGCTATATCCTCGTTGGAGCAGAGCAGGTCGTCCGAAGGGTGACGGAAGACCGTCGCCCGAAGGACGACCGAAGCGCCAAGTGGCGAGTAAAAAAAGATAAGGGAGGATACTTGTACCACGTGACTTAAGTTCATTGTGAACCGCATTTCTCGGTGACGGAAGTGAATGAGACCGGAAACGCAAAAGCAACAGACCGCTGCTAATTCGAGAATCAGAACATCAACTGCGGAGGGAGTTTTAAAGATCTTAGAGATCTATGCGAAGGCACCAGAGTTTTAAGTGAAGTTAAGATTTTCCAAGACTGGAGATTTGTTGTGCACAGGTCAACAGTCTTCGATGCCTTAAGGAGGTTTCGCTTGTGTAAAGGCTTCCCAGTACTGAGTCGCAAAACGCACAGGCAAAGACGCAAGAGGTAAGATTGTTGGGACCACCGAAGAATGGCTCAGTCGTGATGATATCACAGTTGCCTTGTACCACCGCTCTACTCAGTATTACGTTTTATTGCAACAGTACACACGACCTGTAAATCACTACCCGTAATAATTTAAGATTCTCCAAACAAAACTAATGAGTTGGACCTAACGTGATACAGCATTGCACAAAAACATTACATTCATGGACTAAAGAAAATCGCTTAGTTACTCAGATCTAGAAGGCACTTTGGAGAAAATTGGAACCCTTATTTAGGCGTAATAAAAAGCTTCACGATCACGCTTCAAAAGAGTGTGTTACACAGTCGTTTTTAGTGTCGTCACGCAACGCTCCTCCCTGCTAATAACCACAGTAAATCGATATGTGTCATGATCTCTCAGTGTGAAACATGCAGGTAAAATCACACTTACTCAGTGAAAATGTAGAACGTTCCAGAGCATAATCTACTCAGCAGACGAAAAAAACTTTATTGGACGAGCAGCATTTTGGCATGAGGTAAAAGTCGTGTAGGTTTACCACCTCCTTTTATTGCTCTGATCTTGAACACATTTACTTTATTACGTCATTTCCGTCATCATCTGTTGCGGTGGACAGCGAACGGAAGTGCTGTCTCGAAGGCGTAAATTTCGGTCGCCTAAAACAAATTTGAACTCTTTTTTATGCCGTTTTCCTACAGTATTACGCAAATACATAAGAATTCTAGATCAGGTTAGTCAAATCAGGCGATTTCATTGAATTTCATTTGAGTTTCAAAGATTCGGCGGCCCCATATTTGTTTCCTCCCTTTCCGTATTTTATACTGTAAGCCGATCTTGCGAGCTCTCAGTGTCTTGGTTAGCGGTTTATAGAATGTGTAACGAAACTGTAACGCGATTAAAATAACCCATTTTTTAAGAGGTTTTCGACGGGTTTGATATTCTAATAAACACATCTGCGCTGGACCCTGTGTATGGTGCGTCATTTGAATCATTGTCTAAAATAAAGTGTACGCTCATTATTGAACAGAACTTGTGGGGCACAAAATAGATCCTTCTTTTATTTAAATCACCGTCTGCTCGTACATTTCCTCTTCGTTGAACAGAAGAGGTAAATTAACGACGAGTTGCTTGTTGTTTTTTACCTCATCATCGAAGTTCTGCTCATGAACATTCTTCCTTGTTTCAACATCTGATGTTTTCACTTCTTTCAGAGTTATCAACGCTTTCAAACGACAAAATTCGTGGAACGACCCATTCCGAAAACGCTCGACATCTTTTAGTGTGGGTCTACCAGGAATGGTGTGTGGATTTGTAAGCGAGATCACCGTATAATCCATTAATCTTTGCAAATTTTTCGTCTCAAAACATAACATTCGGACAATGGTACGTTGTTTTTCGAAGTGTTCACAGAGATTGAGAGCATCGTGTCGATTTTCATCCCAGATTCTGCGCTACCATGACCCGGAACACGTGTTTACTACAAAACCATTCTTTCTGTCACGTTTAGCTGTATTTACTTTTTCACAAGTGAAGGTCAGAACCAAATTACCATAAGATCAGAGAGAGCACGTGTTTACAGTTTTACTTTTTGTTATGTCTGTTTTGCACTTACGATTTTATCAGCTTACTATGTCATATAAGCATGAAACGTAACCTGTTTTAACGAAAAAGATAAACTCTGATTTCTTACATGGAAGAAAGGCACTTAAACGTGATAAACATTGCGCGTTATTCCAGTCATCCCCGAAAATAAACCACATGCTCATCACGAGACTCCATACAATGAAAGTCGCCACGATTCTTATCTCCAGTTTTCACGGTCTTCGCTAGGAACGCGGGGCCTACAAACTAGGTCCGACAAAAAAACGACTGCATTTTAAGAGTCTCGCTCTGCTCAAGCAAGCTCGACTAACAAACAAAACAATCAGACACCAACGATCCCCGCTTCCGATCCCCGCTTCCAATACCAACGCAAGGCTTCAAATTTATCTGCGATATATTTGAATTCTAGTAAACAGAATGTTTTTATTCTCATAGAGGTTATTTGCCAAACACAAAACTTTAAGTTCTTGATGTCGAATTTTCCATGACAGGTCATGATCGCGCAATCTTTAAGAGAATACCATCCAATGATTGTTCAGCCTACTTCTTGCAACTTGAAAGCTATTTCAAACCACAATATTTCATTTTTGCTACCCTATTTCAGACTCGACCCAAAACTCGATGCTCCGTGGCAACGTACACACTCGTGTTTCTAGCATATAACTCTTGATTATTTTATACAAAATTGATGTAAAACGGCTCAGCGCTTAATATTGAGTTAGGGAATTACTTGGAAAAGTGTTAAGGACTAGAAGATCACGAGATTAGCAATTTCATAGACAGGGATGCCTTAATTCTCATATTCCATATTTGACCAAGAAAATTTCCTTGCTCCTGATTGGACGGCTAAAAAACCCCAGCATGGTCTAAACAAATAAGCGGAGTGCTGTATAAAAGTAAAAGCGTACAGTATTTCTCACAGACGTTATTCCCTAACACCGCACTTCAAATCAGGATACCGGTATACAAAAACCTTTTTTGACAAAAAACGCGAAAAACACGTTCATCGTACGCCGTCTATCAAACCAAACAATCAGAGACACCAACGAAAGGGAAAATATGGGAATAAGGAAATGATCGTCGCAGTGAACACAATTTATGCAATTGCGTAAAGAAGTCTGAACAAAAAATTCAGGACTTCAACGGGGTTTGAACCCGTGACCTCGCAATTACCGGCATCCAGTCGTACTGTTCTGGAAACTGCCTGAATGGTGAAGAAACTACAAAACGTTCAGAATGGCCCTAAGAACTCTGCAAATCCCTTCAGATTCATTCTTTACAGACACGTTATTATGGATACAAAGCAATAATGATTGCTCAAAGAAGAAAAACAAACAAGACAGAGTTCATCTCCAGGTTACACTAAAGTTATTGACTAAAATGAATGATACAACTCTATTTAAATAAAAGCCAGGGGATCATTTCCAAATCAAAGTCATAATAACAATAAAGTAGTGGCTAGGCGTGTTTGTGTAAGGATAAATAACTTTGGAAACGCACTTAAAAGGGAAGGGGAGGAGCTTATGGGAGAGAGAGTCTATCACTGCCAGCATCAGCAATAAAAACAAAAACAAAAGACTATAGAGATCTCTAGGATTGTGTCACTAAAAGAGCCTAAATACAGGGGCTTGGGTCCCATGTTATAACCTTTGCGTCAAGACTTGGATTGTCCCACGCTAACTCGCCTCATGTAATACCGGGCTGAAGTTCATCTCCACAAAACGCCGAACCAACTTGGCAAAGCGAGCCCACGCGGAGGTCAATGCCAAATTAATTAATTGCCTAAAATCAAAGAAACGTTCATCGTAGGGCCGGATATCAACTGAATCAAATGATTATTCACAATATATCACATCTAGATCGATGTCGACACATCTCAAACTTAAAATGTACAAAACTAATCAGAGTGGAGTATTCAGTATCAAAGGGAGTCCGAAATCCTTTTATCACAGATTTAATTGTTTAGAGTCTGCTATCGTTTGATCCATGATTTCAACATCTTGAACGAGATATTATAAGTACGACCATGTTACACGCATGAAAAAAAATTAGACTGAAATACGACAAAATTGCGCACTCACCGGGTGCAGCTACACCTGCAGGTATTTCGCCCTTTCCATCCTTATCCTTCATATCCTCTCCTTCCGAAGAAGGCATTACAGCAGCCACATCTTGTATTCCTGGATCTAGAATTTTCAAAGAAACAAGAACACATTTATCTAAACTGTCCCTCTTGTGACACATGTTCATCAAACGCCTTCCAATAAACAATGCAAAGCAATGAAAGACACCTAATAAATGGGAAAATTTGGCATCAAGAAGTCATTCTGTTCTGCAAACTGTCTCAAAAGTGGGGAAAGCGCAGAAAAGTGCAAACTGCGCTTGAACTATGTCCCAAATTCGTACAGATTGTTTACTGATACGTTATTACAGAAGAAAAGCACTGATGATAAATGAATTAAGAAAAATTCATCTCCCCACCCCCTCCCCCCCCCCCCCCATTCCACTGGTACCAACGCAAGAATAAAAATTTATCTGCGATATATTTGAATTCTAACAAACAGAATGTTTTTAATCTCATAGTGGTTATTTTCCACACACAAAACTTTAAGCTCTTGATGTCGAATTTTCCATGTCAGGTCATGATCGCGCAAAATTTACGAGATTACCATTTACCGATTGTGCAGCATGCTTCTTGCAACTTGAAAGGTATTTCAAAGCGCAATATTTCATTTTTCGTACCCTATTTCAGACTCGACCCAAAACACGACGCCCTGTTGCGACGCACATACTTATGTTTCTAGCTACCCAGTAGCTGTTTCGATTTAAGTCTACATTTGCGAAAAGCTTAAAAGGGAAGGGGAGGAGCTTATGGGATAGATAGTCTATCATTACCAGCATCAGCAATAAAAAGAAAAAGAAACGACCAAAGAGATATCTAGGATTGTGTCACTTATAGAGCCTAAATACAGGGGCTTGGGGCCCATGTTAAAACCTTAGCGTCAAAACTTGGTTTGTCTCGCCTTAGCTCGCCTCATGTAATATCGGGCTGACATTCACCTCCATAAAACACCGAGCCAACTTAGCAAAGCGAGCCCACCCGGCTGTCAATGTCCAACTAACTAATTGCCTAAAACCAAAGAAACGTTCATCGCAGGGGCGGATATCAATCAAATGATTTTTCACAATGTCACTTTTAAAACAATGTCGACACACCTCACTAAGTTACAATAAAGTGAAGTATCATTATAAATCCTTATGCTTAAAAATTAACCTATTTACAAATTAAAGTTGTCTTAAAGCGCTCTGTGTTTATTTTTGTCAAAAGGCAAGCACCTATTCTTATGCAATTTCATTTGTATTTCGTTTCTTTTCTCTCTAGTATTATCCCACTTAAGGGGTGGCCATCTATACTATTAGATTTCTGAAGAATTGAGCGATGTTGGCTTTCCGGTGGACTAAAAATATCTACTGAATATGAAATGAAATGCCGCTTATGCCATCTCTTCAGAAAACGCTGAACTAAACTAAAATCTGAGTCAGAGGCGCCATACACACTTAAACCGTACAATACATTGGGCAAAACAATGACCTTGAACATGTGATTGATTTCATCCTGGTTGTACTTTTCTTTGCGCATACACACATACTTATATACTTGCATACATACATACATACATACATACATACATACATACATATCCTTTATTTAAACACGATGGGATTTAAAGCACAAAGCTTTTGGGGTCGTGTAAAAATAATTACAAATGAATTTAGAACTATATTAAAAAAGGGATAACATTACCTACAAAATACAACTACAATAAACACTCTAAAAATATACAGTAAACATTCTAAAAAGATATAATGTTAAAATGAAATTACACAAGTAAATTGACTGCAGCATTTAAAACGTAAAATAGTTAGAAACATTGAAAATGTTGGTAGTGCCTGGGCAGCGACTGGGCCGACTGTGCGCTAAAATCAAGGGGAAACTAGGAAAAAATCTGAGCTCCAGATGGGATTCAAACCCACGACCCTCCGTGTTTTAGTCGGATGCTATAACCACTGGAGATGGATGTGTTTTTGTCCTTCGAAATAAAGATGATGATGATGATGATTATTATTATTACATTGTATTATTATTATTATTATTATGGTGTGTTCCTCTCTTTTTCTGGGAATCTCATCCATGTCTCAGGAGCTTAGAGACACTTTCCACAAGATATGGGCAGTACCAAGGATGGCTGACAACCGTGTACATCCAAAAAAATATTAATATAATATTATTATTATTATTATTATTATTATTTTAACTTATTTAATTTATTATCATTATTTTTAACTTGTTTTCTTTTCAATATCAGAGACCGATAATTCTCTTTTGTCATGACGTAATTTAAAACTCTGGACTGCCTGCAAGAATTATTCTGAGCCGCAAGGAATGTACTTGGGGAATCGTTATTGACACAGTGATGTACATATATTTAAAGCTGAATAAAATTATTATTACAGAAGTTACTTGTTTAGACCTTATCATTTTGAAACGAAGAGAAACGCGGAAAACCTGTTCATCAAACGCAGTCCAACAAACAAGAAATTGACACCCAACGAAAGGGAAAATATGGCATCCAGTCAATCTGTTCTGATAACTGTCTAACGCTGAAGAAACTGCACAACGTTTAAGTTGGGCCTAAGAAACTCTACAAATCCGTACAGATACGTTAATAGAGAGATTAAGATTCACGTTTACGCCAAACGGCAAACGTGAATTTGTACCACGTGACCAGGTTTTCCGCTTATTTTTCGTTTACTGTTTATTGCTTCTACACAAAAATAAGTAGTTTTATGCCAGTTTTGTCCACAAGAATCGTTCTGGACTGTTTTTATCTGCTTATTTTCTATTCTGAGAAATTTTCAACTGACGTTTGCCGTTTGCCGTATGCCGTAAACGTGAATCTTAATCTCTCTATTGACACATCATTACGGGTGGAAAGAACCAATGATTGGTCAAAGAAGGAAAAAAAATACATGTAAGACAGAATTCATCCCCCTCCTCAACCCTCGTCCCAGGTTTCTCTTAAGTTAATGAGAGAAATCAATGATAATTCTACTTAGATAAAAGCGAAGATAACATGGCTATTTGGAAATCACTTCCAAATTAAAGTCACAATAATAATAAAGCTGTCACTCGGTATGTGAAATAACTTTCGAAACACAGTTACAAGGGAATTGGCAAGACGTTATCGGGTTGGCGATAGTCCATCATTGTCAGCATCAGTAACAAAAACATAACCGGATTTTTAGAATGTTGTTAAATAGCCATCCAACAATTAAATGGCGTTGAAAAAAATTATGTTGCAGTTAGTTTGATCCTAAACCACAATTTGACTGGACCATTATTCACGTTCAACCTAATTCCGTGGCCTTAGTGCCCACCAGTCTGCTATAGCTTAGTGGTCGACTCCTAATGGAAGTACTTGCTCGGATTTTCTCTTACGAGCCGCCTGTGTGCATGAGGTCCTGCGTCGCTGACTGAAAAGTCATCTTTCTCACGTCTCGTATATTCACAAGGCTAAAAATTGATCATCACATTTCTATCATTTATTAAAGTAGTTATGTTTGGTGGTGCAGAAATTAACAAAAAGATTTCACACGTCGTGTGAAGACAAAATAGCCGCACTACTACCTAAAAAACATTGCAATGTGAGAATACACATAAAGAGCAATCGACGGGTTGACATCTGCCACATGAAGGCTTTGGTATCTGCTAGGATGAATAAAATGTAAACAGCTTTATAACCCGTTTAAGCCACTTTGTTTACATTTGCTCTAAGTCAGCTCGTTCTTTATATGATATGAATGCAAGCTTTCATAACCTGCAGTGCGTTTTAGATCAGCTTTTGCCATGGCAGGCTGGGAAGCTTAATAGCAACGAACTGCACCTTTTGTTTATTTTTCAGTAAATTGCTATCATTGATCTCCGAGGTTATGTGCGTACAGATTCAACGATGCAGCTGTACTTAACTGCGCACCAATTCTTAAACATTTTGGCATGAGCTTCCTAAACCGCAGCTTCGCAGTTCAGAATAGAAGACAATTGCAGTTTTCTCAGTGTATCGCGTGTCACGCACGCGCTAGTGCTTGGTGCTCGTAAAATGTCCGAGTCACAGCAGGGACCAGAAATATGTGACGTCATTAGTGGAAAGCAGTGGCTAGGCGTGTTTGTGTAAGGATAACTAACTTTGGAAACGCACTTAAAAGGGAAGCTTATGGGATATATAGTTTATCATTGCCAGCATCAGCAACAAAAACAACAACAGACTATTGAGATATCTAGGACCGTGGGTCCCATGTTAAAACTTTGCACCAAAACTTGGCTTGCCCCAGGCTAGTTCATCTCATGTAATACCGAGCTGAAATTCACCTCCGTAAAACACCGAGCCAACTTGGCAAAGCGAGCCAACCCGGCTGTCAATGTCCAATTAATTAATTGCCTATAAGGAATGTTCACCGTAGGGCCGGATATCAATCAAATGATTATTCACAATATGTCACTTCTAAAACGATGTAGACACATCTCAAACTTAAAATGTACAAAACTAATCAGAGTGAAATATTCAGTACGAAGGGAATCAGAGTTACGTTTGATCACTGATTTAATTGCTTATAGTCTGCCATCGTTTGATCCAGGATTTCAACATCTTGGACGAGTTGTTATAAGCACTACGAAGAAATACGACAAAATAAAACACTCACCGGGTGCAGCTGCAGCTGCAGCGGCAGGCATTACAGCCATATCCTGCGTATCCTCCCCTACCGAGGAAGGTGTTAGAGAAGCAACATCTTGAATTCCTGGGTCTAGAATTTTCAAAGAAACATGAACACATTTAATATCTAGACTGCCCTGTCCCTCTTGAGGAAAGCTTTCAAGAATTCATCTCCCCCCACCCCTTTCAATACCAATGCAAGGTTTGAAATTTATCTGCAATATATTTGAATTCTAACAAACAGAATGTTTTTAATCTCATAGAGGTTATTTGCCAAACACAAAACTTTAGGTTCTTGATGTCGAATTTTCCATGGCAGGTCACGATCGCGTAAAATTTGCGAGATTACCATTTACCAATTGTGCAGCATGCTTCATGCAACTTGAAAGATATTTCAAACCATAATACTTGTTTTTTCTTACCCTATTTCAGACCCGACCCAAAACTCGATGCTCTGTGGCACCGTACATACTTGTGTTTCTAGCTACCCAGTAGCTGTTTCGATTTAAGTCTATATTTGCGAAAAGCTTAAAATCAGAAGCATATAACTCTTGATTATTTTATATAAAATTGGTGTTAAACAGCTCAGCGCTCAATATTAAGTTATGGAATTACCTGGAGAAGTGTTAAGGACTGGAAAATTCCGAGATTAGCTATTTTATAGACAGAGATGCCTTCAATTCTCTTATTCCATATTTGAGCAAGAAAATTTTCTTGCTTCTGATTGGACGGCTAAAAAACCCCAGCATGGTTCTAAACAAATAAGCGGAATTTAGACGCTTCAGGGTAATTACATGCTTCTGTTAAAATTAATCACAGCGTGCTTCTCGAGTGCCGAATAAAAGTAAAAGCGTATATCTCACAGAGGTTACTCCCTAAACACCACACTTTAAATCAGGATACTGGTACACGAAATTCTTTTTTGACAAAAAAACGCGGAAAACATGTTCATCATACCCCGTCCAACAAACAAAACAATCAGAGACGCCAACGAAAGGGAAAATATGGCATCCAGACGTTCTGTGCTGAAAACTGCCTGAATGGTCAAGACACTATAAAACATTCAGACTGGCACTAAGAACTCTGCAAATCCGTACAGATTAATTGTTTCAGACACGTTAATATGGATGCAAGGCACCAATGATTACTCAAAGAAAAAAACGAATAAGACGGAGTTCATCTCCAGGTTACACGTGAGTTATTGAGTAAAACCAACGATAATTCTCTTTAGTAAAAAGCCGAGTTAACATGGCTGACATTCCCCCTAAAATGCCTAATGCGAGGTTGGAAATTTGTAAAATTTCTTTGAATTAAAACACAGATTTTTTTTGCATCCACAGAGGTTTTTTGCCAAACACCACACTAGAAGTTTATTATTTAGAATTTTCCATGGCAGGTCATTATCGTACAAATTCGTCTTTAACCCAATTCAGTTTTTCGTTTATTGTTGCCATAGTAATGTAGATTTTACTTCAAACTATATCTTGCCAACCTTAAAAATAGGCCCGCAATGCGTGCGTGTAGCTACTGCGTTCTTGTTTGCATTGGTATGTGAATACGGTGCTGTTTAGTAATGTACAGCTATTTTAGAAAAGGTTGTCGTAAGGCCTAAGCGCCCATACCACCAGGTATTTTGGGCGTGTATGCTTGGGTACTCATAGAGCGACAACCTTTTCTGAATTAGCTGTATACAGCTATTTCATCTAAGGTTGTCGCGGCTCAAGTGTACACACCCAGACTGCAAAGGAGCATGTGAGGTAAACATAAGTGGTTATTCGACAAATGACTGACATTCTGCAACATGGAAATTGGTCGGGGCTCGGCCCAAACAATAGGTTTGTACGACTCAACAATATCTTTTCGAAATTTTATTTTCAATGGATTTATCTCAGTGCGCTCAGATGCGGCTAACAATAACATAAACATGAGGCATTGTTTTCTCATCAAGAGATAAGTCCTTGTGTAAGTGGCGTCCGATTTGCTGTTTATGTCAGGTACAAAAATAATCTGCCGTAGATGCGGCTGACAATAACATAAACATGAGGCATTGTTTTCTCATCAAAAGATAAGTCCTTGTGTAAGTGGCGTCCGATTTGCTGTTCATGAGGTACAAAAATAATCTGCCGTAGATCGATGCGGTTAACAATAACTTAAACATGAGGCATTGTTTTGCCATCAAGATATAAATCTTGTGTAACTGTCGAAGATGCGGCTAACAATAACATAAACATGAGGCATTGTTTTTAATGAGATACAAAAGCAATCTCATACCACTCTCTGTAAAGGCAAGTTTATTGGTTCCCAGGAGGGAATTCATCGTTTCCCGAAGGAAAAAGCTAGTTCCAAAGATGGAATTAGGCAATTCTGATAACAGGTCATTGGTTGCTCGAGCGGTACATGCAGTATTTCGGACTGTTTGGCTGCAGAAATCACTCGGCCGCCATGTTCGACAAAATCTTGGCGATCACACTCAGCGATGTTTTTTGAAGTCCAAACTTTGTTTGAACCTTCAACACCCCTAAAAACACTTTACGAGAAAACACTGGACATAATACTTGAATGCTTTGCCTAATAATACGCAGAAAATAACAAGAAAACATAGCAAATCTTACCTTTTCTCGACAAGACGTAGAGCATTCACCAACGTTCCGAAACGTTTCACAGTCGATATTTTTACGGAAAGAGATCGCACTTTTACGGTAAGTGGTCGGTGAATCCGCTATTTACACTAGTATTTATGTATTTGACACAAAAAGACGTATTACCAGATTCAAAGTAAGAAAAGCTCTAAACAATAAGTTTGTTTGTGTTTTTATAACCTGTAAAGTCTATCGAAATTGGATGCTTATCAAATTTACTACCGGCATTATCGTGCGCCAAGAAAATCGATCGTGATCCGAAGGTCTCCGAAAGCCCTCGTAAAATCGACTCTATCCATCAAAACGATAGCATTGTAGCTACTCGCGCATGCGCAGTAGCTACAAAAATCAATTGGTGGTGACAATTTCATAGTGATGGGCTTTGTTACAACTCTTAAAAGCCTTACAGGTCGACTAAAAAAGACAGGTATGTTATAGGGGTACGATTTTCCAATGGAAAGTACAAAAGGGGTACCATTTATGTCATTCACTTTTTTTCTTCAACCGCTTTTTTTCTTGAATCCCACACATAGTTAAAGAATTTAAGTGGACAGTAGCTATAAATATATAGTTACCCACTCAAAATCATTAATTTAGAATAGTAAACACAAACAATTCTCTGCAAATATACATGTATATGTGTAGATGAATAAGAACAGAAGGTAAATTAAGTGGATACCCCGATAGGGTTAATCACAAAGTGCGAATCAAAGCATGTATTAACTAAATACACTGCTAAAACGGTTTCAAACAAAATACACCAGTGAGTTATGCACAGAAAAACTGTTTCAAAACACCTTGACAAGGTTTGTTACACTAGACTTGTCTAGACAGACAACTCAAAGGCAATGAGTTTCCAGTCTTGCGCTCCCAGGCTTCCCTCATTTCATAACAGCTAGGAAGTTGACGTTTAACTTTTGCGTGCAACCAAGAGGTCATAGCGGATTCTTTATTGATACATAAGTATATACAAAGCACAAGTGTCTGTAAAACGGGGACCGGATACCTGCGGATGGCGGATGCGGATGGAAAATGCTGATAGAAAAAGGTGGATGGAAAAATGCGGATACCAAAAAAAGTAAAAGGAAGAGGAAGAAACGAGAAATGCGGATGGCAAAAAAATAAATAAATCAAAATAAACAAACAAACAATTGTACATGCATGTAGTACATGTATGTAGTTACGTGCGCATTCCCAGACCCGTAAGCACTGGGGTCGAGAATGTAGCCTGCATTCGTTTGGACTTCCACTAAGAATGAATGGAATGCACATAACGCAATTTGATCACGCGCGTTTGAACCTTCTATCACTCGTAATCTGATCACGAGTGTTTTGACTATCTGTCACGTGAAATTTACGCCAAGTACGGCGTTGGAGCAAAAGCATTTTGACCTTCGATCGTTGTCGCCCTAACAACCTAACCTTTGGTTACTACTAGTTAATTATGATTGTCATGCGCTTCACACATCAGCCTGCAGCTCGGATATTCGGGGCAACCCTATCGCACGCTATGACACAAATATATTGATTGATTGGTTGATTAAGCCGACATAACATGTACAATAAGTTTCGTAACCTTGTATCGGCAAAAGTTACGGCGTACCTTCTTGTACACTTCATAATTCTGTTCTCTTTTTTCTTTTTATTTTGTTTTCTTCCTAGTGAATGTGCGCTATATCTTTTCCATAGCCCGACTCGATTAGCCTCGCTATTTGCGAGAGGAGGATGCTGGAACTTGAAGGTAGTAATCATGTATGTTTACGTTTTTTTCTGGATTTAATTTATGATTGTAATAGACATCAATTCATATACATTCAATTATATATCAATCCAATACATATTAAAACACTGACGAAGTAAACGGAACTTAACGTTATACCCCAATCTGGTTCCCGCCCGTCTGATGGCTAAATTGGTCAAAGTGAAGAGGTGATCAGTTCGGCATAAATCCCCTTTCCCTTTAACCTACCAGCAGATTACTCGAGCGCTGTTAGGTGCTAAACTATGGTTACATAGAAACCAATACAAAGTCAGAGTGATAATCAAGAAGTGATTGAAGTGAGCGATTGTCTCATGAAATACATAATCTTAGGTGCCTTTCAACCAAGCAATTAAGTCTCTAGAGTAATGCTGCAAAGCCATATTGTTCGAAGATACGAGTGCATTGAGGTCATGAATTTATAGCACGACAAATATTAACAAGTCGAATACAATGATTTCCCCTTCCTCTTCCATATACAAGAATACTTTGTTTTAGAGAGAAAAATATAACCTAGTTCTCTGTTCAATACACTAAAGTACACCATTCTTTCATATAGTAAAATATAGAAACAGTAGCACTGTAACAGTAGTTCCGCTTCTCGGAAATTTTAATTAACCCGTCGGTGAATTAGAGTTTTGAGACGACAGTTTGCACGATAAGAATCTGTCCCTTTTCAGTGAGTTTAGAGTCATGCTAGAAGACGGTAGGCATTCCTAGTATCTTCAAAAGACTCTTGAGTTGATCAGAATTCAGAAACACTCTGTTCAAATTCGTTGAGAGCTTACTACTTCGAGAGGGCTTCTTGATAATTAAGGTTCACTCAGAACAGTAAGTCAATCTCTGACGGAACTGAACCGTTTGTTCGCCATCTTTTATTGTCAACCGAATAGAGGTGCCTTTGCTCACCATGTCTCAGGCAGCCATGGGCTCTGTGCTCTGTGCTCTGGTTGGGAACGCTGACCTATTTTACGCAGCATACTCTTATATCTTGCGAACGCGCTGAAGGCGTGAGAGGGCGATTTGTGCCAGAAGAACATAACCCTTCCCATTTTATAGCTCGGGTCGTTCCCATGGAAACGCTTGAGCAATAAGGGGAATTTGGACGCTTCAGGGTTATATGCTTCAGTTGAAATTAATCAAAACGTGCTTCTCGAGTGCTGAATAAAAAATAAAAGCGCACTTCTCACAGAGGTTATTCCCTAAACACCACACTTTAAATATACTGGTATACGAAATCCTTTTTTGACAAAAAACGCGGAAACATGTTCACCATACGCCGTCCAACAAACAAAAAAATCAGAGACACCAACAAATGGCATAATATGGCATCTAGTCCTTCTGTTCTGAAAACTGCCTGAATGGTGAAGAAACTATAGAATGTTCAGACTGGTCCTAAGAACTCTACAAATCCGTACAGATTCATTGTTTATAGACACGTTATTTTGGATGCAAAGCACCAATGATTGCTCAAAGAAGAAGAGAAAAACAAAGAAGACGGAGCTTATCTCCAAATTACACTTAAGTTATTGAGTAAAACCAGTGATTGGTCATCACTTCCAAATCAAAGTCATAATAATAATAAAGCAGTAGCTTGGTGTGTTTTTGTAAGGATGAATAACTTTGGAAACGCACTTAAAAGGGAAGTTTGTGGGATAGATAGTCTACCATTGTCAGCATCAGCAAAAAAAAACCAAAAACAAAAGACTATAGAGATATCTAGGATTGTGTCACTTATATAGAGCCTAAATACAGGGGCTTGGGTCCCATGTTAAAATCTTTGTGTCAAATCATGGCTTGTCTCAAGCTAGCTCGCCTCATGTAATACCCAGCTGAAATTCACTGAAATGAAATGTTTATCGTATAGCCGGATATCAATCAAATGATTATTCAGAATATGTCACTTCTAAAATGACGTAGACACATCTCAAACACTAATCAGAGGGGAATATTCAGTACGAAAGGGAATCCGAGTTACTTTTGATCACTGATTCAATTGCTTATAGTCTGCAATCATTTGATCCATCATTTCAACATCTTGGACAAGTTATTATAAGTACAACGATGTTACACGCATGAAAAAAATAGGAAATACGACAAAATTGAACGTTCACCGAGTGCTGCTGTAGAAGGCGTTAGAGAAGCGACATCTTGTATTCCTGGATCTAGAATTTTAAAAGAAACAACAACACATTTAACGAGACTGTCCCTCTTGTGAGACATGTTTATCAAACGCCTTCCAACAAACAAAACAGTGAAAGACACCGAATAAATGGGAAAATTTGGCATCAAGAAGGTCATTCTGTTTCCAAACGGTCTGAATAGTGGAGAAACCGCAGAAAAGTTCAAACTGGTCTCGAACAACTTCGTAAATCAGCACTGATGACTAATCAAAGAAAAAAAATGATTTAGAAAGAACTCATCTTCCCCCTCCTCCAATACCGATACAAGGTTTGAAATTTATCTGCGATTTACTTGAATTCAAACGAACAGAATGCTGGAGAAAGGCATAATAAGAATCCTTTGGATCATTCTTCTTTAGGCGTGTCACAAAAAAAATCTTCGCGAAAAAAATTGGCCTTTTCAAATCTACCTCCCCTCATGTAATACCAGGCAAAAAATCACCTCCCTAAGTGAGCCACCCTGAAAAAGCAGGCCAGCTCGGCTGCCAATCGCCTCATTAGATATGCTCACTTAATTGCCAAAAAACTAAACAGATGCGTTTCATCAGTTGTCCGAATATCAATTAAATGATTGTGGGTTACAGAGGTTATGGACATTTTCACATCAATAATTCCAACTGTGGTCGACAAAGGACGGTGTATAAGTTACGTTTGCTCATGAAAGGGAAAACATGGCGAGAAGGAGGTTATTGGGATGGTGCTTCAGCGTTGCCAGCAACAGCAACAAAAACAAATAACTGTAGAGATATATTGGATTGTTTCACTTGGAGACTGATTAAACTAAAACATCATTCCGTCTCTCAAATGTACTAAAAAGCAACTTTTCGATTACACGACAACCGAGAAATATCAGGGGCGTTTTCCAGAATCGTGGGGTTTTCGGGTAAGCATATCCTCTTTTCCCCTCCCCCTTCCAATTTTTTTTTGTTTGTTTTTGCTGTCGCTCCAATTTTCGCGCAATAACTCGACTGGAAACGCTTGTTACGCACGCTACCGTTACACGCATCTACCTGTACAACATACGAAGGAATTGTACGCTCACCATCTGTAACCGCAGGTAGTTCACCCTCTCTCTTCCTCATCTGTCGTCTTAAAAAACAAAAATTATTCTATAAGAGGTCACACACCATGCAAATAAACTTGCGGCACCCGCATAAGCAGTTATGTAAGACTTATCGAAAGGCGAGTCGGACAGTTGAGAAGACTTAACTAGAGAGGTTAAAGACTTCTTAAAGAGTTCTTAAGCATCGTTTTATTGTGACTCGTTCTTAAACTGGTACTAGCGACCTACACTAAGATGCGAAAATAAGCCAAGACAAAGTACCAGCATACCGAGCCTGTTACTCTAAGTCTTAGAACTCTTACTCGTTTCTGTTGTTGACCAGGAGATAAATACCTCTTACCAACCAAGTTGGAGGTCGGAACTGTAAGTTGCGGACGGATTTTTTTGCCGTTAATTTATCGCCAAGGCCCGAAGCCCCCCGGGCGATAAATCAATGGGAAAAAACGAGGATACCCAATTTACAGTAGGACGGAGAAAACGAGGTTAGTACGATATTTATAACATCTGTGAGGTTAATTGGGCGCACGGGAGAGAAGCATGACTTTCTTAACAGAATTTATACAATGTAGTGAATGATAGGCGCACCTTGATTGGTCGTTGCCCCCAGATACACGAATGACGTCACAATAGACTCTTTTCTTTGCTTTGTCCACATCATAAGAAAAATAAGAACCCGAAACGTAAAGCGTTCTTAAACAGTTGAAAATCCCTCAACTGAAACAAATCTTCAAAGTGGTTGTCCTCGCTAAGAGAGAGACTTATATTCCCAGTGTTCAAAATGTCGACGCGATTATTCTACTTAGAGAGGGTGAAAGGCTCAAGAGAAGTTTTAAAGAAGCTGTTTATAAGTACAATAAAGAAGAAAGGAATATGAAAAGCAGTGTTGGTGACTTGAAAATTGGACCAAAAATGCCGTAGCTGCATAGCACAAATCGAACAGCCGCGTACGCCACAAGTCAAGTGAGTCGTTTTTTCTTTCCCGCTGTTCATTGTATAAAGCAAATAGATCAGTCCATGTTCCCGTGCGTTTTTTCAATAGAGAGCTTTAGATTTGAGGACGAGGACGACTACGAGGAGGACATTTAGTTTTAAGTTTTCTCGCCTATTCCCTAAAAATAGATACCCCGGAAAAGCTTCATTGTACCTTTTTCACCACAAAAGTTAGTATGCGTATTTCCGTTGAAGGCAGTAAAGCCCTCTCCCGATCGCTTAATGATAAAATTCCTAACATCTGATAACTTGTTTTCGCCACTACATTTTCTTTACAACTCGTAGTAGACTGACGACGGCTATCACATCTTCCCGCCAAAATGACGTTGGTTCGCGCACGCGCGCTACTTAGTACTGGAAAAACTCGTTCTCGTTGTCGTCCTCGTCTTAGAATCAAAAGCTCTCTAATAATGGGATCACAAAGTACGTCAAAATGTAGTAAGACTTGCCACATTTTGACGTAATCTGTGATCTAATTCTAAACAAATGAAGGGGAAAATAAAATCTATTTCTTCAAATAATGACCTTCAAAATTGTTTAATCACAGCTCGCGTGGTAAGAGAGAGATGACACAATAAGAGCTTGTGCCAAACAAATATGTTTGCTGGGTGTTATATCTAAAGTTTCGAACAGAAAAACATTAACGACAACGAAGAAGAAATAGTAGAAGACTTGTGCATAAGATGACGAACAATGAATCTGAAATGTTTTAGAAGCAAGATTTTTCTTTTGATGCACGTGTCAATTTTGCTTGTTATTACAATCGATGAACATCTTCACTTTGGAGTATCTCTCGTGAAAAACTTTTTCAGGTCTTAAAACAATCCTCTGGACATTCTCGAGATATTCCAGTTGTTTTATGTGAAAAGTGGAGATGGGCCGCACTTCTGGTAGACGGGCCGCGAGATTTTTTTTGTGTAGCAATCGTATGTGGCAAAATGACCGCCTTCTGGGAGGCTGAGTAACACGAAAATGAAGACTACATGTCTTATATTTTGGACAGCATCAAGCATTTTTTCGCGGCGTTGTCCACCAAATAAGGAGGTAGGTTTTTGTCGAGGGTCGAGGGTAGAATGTCGAGGGTTCAAAACTGTTGTCGGTTTATTTATTACCATTTAATATTATTATTTTGTATCTTCTTGCGCTTAACTTCCCGCCTTTCACGCATTAAAACAAATGCCTGGATCTTCAGCACTTTTCAACATTAGAGAGTTTTAGATTCTAGGACAAGGACGACATTTAATCTTAAGTTTTCTCGCCTATTCTCTAAAAATAGACACCCTGGAAAGCTTCATTGTACTTTTTTTTACCACAAAAGTTAGAACGCTTATCTCTGTTGAATCAGGTAAAGTCCTCTCCGATCGCTAAATGATAAAATTCCTAACATTTGATAACTTGTTTTCGCCACTTCGAATTTCTCGCTAGAACTCGTAGGTGAATAAGTATTGTTTCGTCGTGTACTTTCTGCTTCCAGCAAATCGAACAGCCGCGTACGCCACAAGTCAAGTGAGTCGTTTTTCTTTCCCTTCGTTTGTCACCCCAAAATTTTGCATAAGCATTGTTTCCAGTTTCTCTTGGGAGTCAAAATGGCCCCAAGAGAAACTGAAAGCAATGCTTGTGCAAAATTTTCGGGTGACAAACAAAGAGCATTATGATATGTTATGGTATTTTCTGGAGTGGTCAATCCTCGCTAAAGGATAGAGGGTGTCCAAACCTCAGACAAATTTATGCATGGCATTGTATTGTATTGTCTTCACAACAACAATAAAGAACGAAGAAAAACAATGAAAAATTTAACAAAGCCATTCATAAATTTGTCGGAGTATTGGACAAGTTTGAAAGAATATCAAATTATATTCCTCTTTCTGCAAACAGTTCATCCCGACCAGTAAAAATATGATCAGACTTTTGTCTTCACAAAGTTCGCTTTCCTAAACTGAACCATGATATCCTTCCTGGCTACCGAGGCCAGGGTGAAATAACTCCGCGTGGTCGGCTGGTTCTATCACTATTTAGCCCATGCAAACAGACATAAACGACAAGTTTTTCTTTTCCTGAAAACGGTTCATCCCAGCGAGTAATGAAAGGGTTCATAACTTCTTTTGTCGGAATTTTTTTCGTCGCGCATGCTTGACTACTCTTGACTCACGTATTGACTGTCATACAGGAAGTTCACGAAAACAAGCTTCGCGTCATGTGACTCCAAATTTGTTCCGTGACTGAGTAATTGCTTGTTTTGGTTCGTGGATCAAAATATATCCAAAAGTAGAAAAGCTCTGGACCAAGAGAGGATTATCCTCTCTTGCTCTGGACTGATTACGAATCGTTCTATGGTGATTACAGAAGACTTTTTTGCGTTATTTTTAAAATTGTTTGCCCTTGGAATTTTTTTACGTGGATTTACAGTGTCCTCTTATCAGCGGCCATTGTGCTGGCAGCGGCCGGAAGAGAATTAACGACTGCTACTCCACAGTGAGTGATGGAATCGTAGATGGAATTATTTTAGAGGCTGCTGACTCTTGGATACTTGCTAAGCTCAAACTGGGAAGACCTTTTATGAAACGGTTATCGAGTTCGCGGAGGCTGCTGTTAATAAACGATTACAACAGCATGGCCAGGAGTTTCGTAACGAAACTCAACTTCCAAAGAATTTGGCTAGATTCCTTCTTGTATTTATCTTGATCCACGGCAAGGATAAACACGAGCGTTTGCTCTGCCAGCTTGTTCTTAACGGACTTACAGAGGGACGCATACAAAACATGGACCACCCCAAAAATAAACGATCACATAGGTAAATGAACTATAGAAACAAAACTGCAAAGACAAAGGGGACTTTCTTAACGTCATAAACAGCAACAACTGTCTCCACGAAAGTCCAGACCGCTACATCTCCGGGCCCGGCATTTCACCGTAACTTAAAACAACACAATTGTCTCCCAGGCTCTTCAGGCCGCTGGCATCATAACTCAACACTGCACAATTGTTTCTACAGCTCTCCAAGAGCAACTCTCCGGGCCAAGTAATCATAAATAAACATACTAAAAATTGATTCTACAGTTCTCCAGACCACTGGCTCTCCTGGCCAGTCAATCAAAATTCAACATAACACAAATGTTTCTGGCTCTCCGGGCCATTCAATCACAATCCAACAGAGTCTTTTTTAACACACTCGCACGGAAAACGCTTGCTACTGACGCAGGCTATGGGCTCTCCAGGCCGCTGGCTCTCCTGGCCACGCAATCACAAATGAACACAACACAAATGACTCTATGGCTCTCCAGACCGCTGGATTCTAAGGCTGTCGGGTCACTAAGTCAGAGTTTAACAAAACAGACTCATCCACGTGGCAGCTCTCTATGCTCCGAGTTGTATAAGCGCAAATCCACCCTTGAAAAATAATAACACGAGAAAGAAACCTGCAAATAAACAACGCCTATAAGAGAGCACGCAAATAGGCAGGTAAGAAACAATGGCACTAATAAGCCAGTACCAACTGTGCAAGAAGGCGATAGACAAACAAAGAGGATGCGATAAAGGACAAATAACAGCACGGTAATAGCAGAAATAGCAAGCAAACGCTAAGCAAGGTGTGCCGTATGGTAAACGCTAAATATCTGAAACTGACAAGACACAAGACTAGCTGTAGAAACCTACTCGATAAAAACAAAGCAGACAGTGAATAAACGGAGGAAATGAGCGAAACTAAAGAGGGCACAAGATGCAACAACAAAGTGGATACCTATTCCAAAAATAAAATGTGAACACAAACCCGAATCTCGCTAGCTGACCTCGCCAAGAGCTACGGACGCAGCGCGAGCCCTAACGAAGAAATTACCTCTGGAGTGACTGGTGAAACATTGGCAGGCAGAAAAGGCAAAATGTGGGGTCACAGATAAGGTCTCCGAAAGCGGCTCGAGGCGGTTGAAACCACAGCGAAACTTTGAAGTCACTTCAACTAAACTCCGTTAAACTGGCCAACAGGCGGGCAAAAACCAAGCAATTCTAACCAAGGGTCGCAATGCATCATGCCACCAGCGCACAGGCTCAACACGATGGAATTTTAAAATGGTTTCTTATTTCCCGGGTCAAAGGCCAATTATGTATGCAGTGAAACTGGTGGAGTAAACTTCGGGGGCTAATTTTCACAGATAAATTGAAAACTCTTCACGAAGAAAGTTCTCCTGCAGGAGACAGACAGGTCAGGACCGCAAACGGTCGAGTTTGCAGGAAAACTCACGAAAGCAGAGCGATAGATATTTTTGTGCCCAATCACAGAAAAGCATTCTAATAAGTCGTGGAACCGGTTCGTTAAGAGTAGCATCCCAGTGGCTCTCCTGCCCGTTCTTGAAAACTTCCGCCACCGTTTTACCTGACCCAATTGACTGCCCCTGCGCCTCCGAGGATGGGTCGACCCATGAATTAATATCGAGTGGGCCACATGGGAATTCCGACTGTGGAGCAACTTCGTTTCAAACGTCGAGCTTCTCATGTGAGTCCGACTAATTAAGTTCGACGTCTGAATCAACCGTCAAACTTGTGTCATTTGAGTCGACCTAAATCGGGATTTTTGATCGACGTTTGAACTGGGCCTCAGATTTCATGTGCTCTAAAAGCTAAATAAGGAACAACAACATATATGTAACACATTTCACTGTATTCTCAGGATAGCAAAGATTTCAACAGTATGTTAATGTAAATTTTTCCTTGGAGAGCAAAAAATGTAATGTTAAATGATTCTGAAATTAGGGTGACAGAGTCTTGTAATGTTTGAAACTTTTGGGTTACTAGTAATATGAATGCCTATTTACAAAGATAAGGGATAGGGAAATTGTTCCTGATCATAAAAAACTGAAAACATTCACCGACAGTGTGACTAAGGAGGCGACCCGAACAAAAAATATTCTTCAAGCTGGCGGCGGAGGGGGGCCAGGGGCAAATGTACATTGTGTACCTGCATGATTAGACAATTTTATAGCTCTAAAGTGGGGGCAACAATTAGTATGGCTTGTGTACTATAATAAACGTAACTAAGATGATGAGGTTATTTTAGTGAGAAAGTCCTTGTATAACTTGTATGTTGTATAAATCATATAATTACATATGCTGTGGTTCAATTTTATCTTTGGTTTAAATTTTATTTTCTTTGGTTTTAAAGTCATTATCACACATTATCATACCCAAAAACAAAAGAAACTACACTTTAAACCAAGGATACAATCGAACCACAACATATATAATGTAGCCATCAAATGACAAAAAGAAATTTAAATGAAAAAAGTGTAAAAATTACCTTGTCTCACGCAGTGCCTCATACACCTCCTCTTCATTTGTGATGGTTAATTTCAGTTCTCCTTTGAATCCGACCTTTTCAAATTCTTCCTCCAACCGTCGCTTTACTATTCCGTTTTCGAAGTCTTCCACTAAAGAGAGGAAATTTTCCGTCGTATAACAGTGCAATTCTACAACAATTGAGGTAGATCGCTCCACCATCCAGATAGTACGTCCCGGCGTCGTGGGAAAAACAGCCGTTAAGACTACCCATTCATTGTCTTGGATTAGCCTGTGAATTCCGTCAATCAAACTGTTGCCAGTGATATAGAGGCAAAACTTTAGAAACCAACCTGCATCTGCCAATAGATGGGGGAAACAGAAGATGTACATTACCAAGGGCAAGTCATGGCATGTTAGTTTTTACGCATTAAACTCGGAACCACCAGCCAAGCAGAACGAAGTATGACTTCCAGCAAAAGTGGATAGTCTCAAGCACTGGTTGGAAATCACAAAAAAATATATATATATAAATATACTGAAAATCTCAGGGGCGTACGACCGAACGCCGACCATTCGGAAGTTATTTCCGCATGGGGGTACTAAAAGTAGAAAACAAATTCCTCCCCACCTCTCTTAGAGAGTTTTGTCCCCAATTGTTTTAAAAAAAAAAGGCTTTAGAAATGGTTGACAAATCAGAATCCGTCTACTGAGAAAATGTTTGGTGTATGTTAAGGGATTTGACTTTTGAGCGTGTTATAAATAAAAATATCCCGCAGACTGATTTCGAGGGAAAAAAACTTGCACGGAAATACCTAGCAGAGCAGAATATAGCTCACTTTTGCTTCATCATTGGTGTCTTAAACAACGCTTGTAAACATAAGTAACATTTCTGTTTGAATCTTCCAAATGCAGTTATTGGATCAGGAGCGTCCCAGTTCATCTGTGGTGACGCGAAAGATACACTTGCTGCCATGCCCTCCCTTCTGTTCTGTCTATCTCGACGTAACTTTATCTCTTATCCGAATAAAATGCTGCCACCACGTAATAATTTAATGGTGAGTTTTTAACACAACTTGTGTACGTGATGTGTCTACTTCGAATAAATACATTGTGTCCTACTCGAGTATGTATCTACATTTTTATCCATCTGATTTGGTAAATACTAAAACTATCCCCTTCAGGGTTTGTGAACAGCGCTAGCTACGTCACTGACCTCGGTGCTTCGCGTGTCGGTATATAGCTACCACTACCGTTATTAGAGCTTCCGGCGCACTCCACTATTCACCTCCCCTTCGGGGGATAGTTGTATATTAGCACATGGTATTTGACAATTATTTCACGAGGGCGCGTTGGATATAAGATGGAGGTAGCCAACGATTTGTTGGCTATAATGATCTCATATCCAACAAGCGCTAGTGGAATAATTGTTTTATTAAAAACGCCCACAAGATGTCGTTGAACAAACCGGACAAGACAAGGGACTTCCGCTGTCCACATGTCACACGTCTATCAAAACTGTCAACGCGCGAACGGACTCGCCTGGACTGGATGAATGAAAAATCAAAACATTGTAGCGATGAACACTTTTAAAAACTCATCGGGATTCTAGGATTTTACACAGCAGGACAGCTAAAAAACCTGGCAGATAACGTGAAGAAAAAGAATTTTTAAGCGACAGCCGTCGAAATTACTGAGAATTTGGATTTTCGGTGCAGTTACAAAAGTAGGAACAACGGAGAAAAACTATTACCTCGGTCGCTTGTTATGAAGTTGTTTGAAGCCACCAGCTGGTTTTGCTAAACGAGAAAAGAAGCTATACTGACGCCTCGATTGCTGTAGTGAATGGCTGCATAGCCTGTATTTGTAGCTGGTTGCTTGTGATTTATATTCTTCATGTCGGATAATCAAGCCGCTGTTACTCGGCGAGTGGTGTGGCAGTTTTGTTTGTTTGTTTTTTCCCCGATTGAATTGCATTTTCTAGTTTTCTAAGAAATGAATTAAAACGATTTGCTTCGATTTGCTTCGGGCGCTAGCTTCCAATTTTAAACTGACGCGTACACCGACCATATATGGAGAGTACGGCATAATTAACAATTATTCCTCGAGTCTGAATGGGCTCTGAGTCAATAGCCCATGAAGCCGAAGGCCGAATGGGCTATTGACTCAGAGGCCATGAGGGCGAGAGGAATAATTGTTTTAGTAAAATCCAATTAGTTGGTCAAAAATATCGAGAATAAAAAAACTTTAGCTAGTTAAAGCTAGACTTTAATCTTTTTTTGCCGCCAAAAAGCCGGTGCTTTTCGCTACTAGTGGGCTATAACATATAGCCTAGTAGTAGCTCAACCAATCAGAAGGCAGCATTGATAATAGACCAGTAGTTGAATTTTACTAATATACAATACACGCTGATTAGGCTAATAAGAAGAAACAATGCATTGCTACACAATACTGCACGGGCTTATGTAGAATGTTACACTAGCTACAGCCTATTTCCTTTTGCAAGGACCACGGAGAGAGTAAGGTTGTGGAGGAGGGGGATTTAGCCCCCACTCTTTGAGATAGTCAGAACCATCATCCATCAGCCAATCAGAGTCGAGTATGATTTCCAGCAATGTAGTGCCAAATGAGCTAAGCGAAATGACAAGCGATGATAGTTGAACTGGTTGGAAATACTGAACAGTGGCTTTCGCAGATTTTTCACTGGCAGAACAAAGCACATTTTTGCAGGAAAGGAATTCAAAAAATAGGTGGAAAATCGAATGCACTAAGATTTACTTATTAGCAGCTACTAGACATATACAATCCGGAGCGATAAGTAGCTCCAGTCCTTAAATCGGGTTGGCCTTGGAGCTGTAATAATTTTAAACTTTACTATCAAATCACAAATGACAAATGGCCATGCCTGTAAGAACCGCAACTCCTATTGCGTCAAAACTGCATTCTTTCTTTTGCCATGATGATGGAACTTTCACAAGGATCAAGGAGTAGACAATTGTGGTTGTGTGGTAAGGGCAATATATCCCAAGAAGAACCTACTTTGACAATTTCAGGCCAAAATTAAATGGAAAAATAACTAAAGAGCTTGGTGAAAAAAATGCTAAGAGAAGATTCTGCTGAAAAAAAGGTTTCTCACAAATTGCCAAATTTCGCATGCAGACTCGTTTTGAAATGGCAAAGCACAAATCGAGAGAATAAAGTGAAAAAAAGGAATTTCTAAAAGAAAAAGGTTGCAGTTTCTTTAAATGCCAACTTCGCTGGAAGAACCATAAGAGCGAAGAAATCATGTATTCGTTTCATAAAATAAAACTGAGTTGGAAAAACGGAGGACAAGCCACTTTTATTCAGTTTGCGCAAGATGCCGCCTACTGCGAGTATCCGACCATGAAAACAGCACTTATTAAAGAGCGTGTTATTTTACAAAGAAACATCCTTCACTAGAGGGAACTTCAAACAAGGAGACGAAAGTGACCTTGATTGCAGTTAAATATTTCAGCCAATATAGAACGAATCGCCTTTGTTTACAATAAAATGGAATATGCACTTGACCGATGAAACCGTCATGCGATCATGTTAAAAGCTGGTAATTGGGCAATGGATTTCGAGCCATGAAGTGCCGAGAACAAAAAAGAGACAAGGGATGAAACTAAACACCACATGGCTTGTTCAATGTGGACCATAGCTTACTGGTGACGGAAACGAAAGTGAAACCTCAGGAAATGATTGATCAATATACAAAGACCCACTTAGGGGGAAGGGAGGGGTATGCATCTAGTCTAAATTTCAGATACGATCGGTTCGTGTATTGAGGAGTAGGCCATGTCCCTGTCGGATTCAACCCATTTTTATGTCGTTTGTCTCCATTTCATCTCGCCTTACGCCGCTGGTTCAAGGCTATCTCAGTTGCCAGAATTTGCCCCTAACATGGCCTCGTTACATGAAGCAGATCAGTTTCATGACCACTCAATGCGAGACTAGTGCCAAAAGTAAGATTTGCACAGTTAAAGTCTAGAATGCTCCATGCACTGTATAACTTACCCGCTAGAAAGAAAAGAAGAAAATCTCTGTTAGTTAACCAGTCTGTTGTTTGAGAAAAGGTAATGTATCACACTATCATGAGCTTTTGAGTCATGTAATAGACAGTATTCGTATTCCCCGACAGTCCTGGGACGAGTATGCCTTGATCATGAATGCGAGGCTCATGCGGGGAACTTCTCGCCAAGAGGAGAAACAAATATGAGAAAACTGCCGCTGAGTTTGCAGAATTTAAGGAAACTTTTTAACACTGTAAAGTTCCGAAGGGCTTACATACTTGAGAGATCATTATTTCAAACAACAAAAGGAAGATCTGCTCATTATTACTAAGAAAAACAGCGATCCTAACCATAATTATATTGACGAGAAGAGCGCTTGGTGAGCGAGTTTATAATTTAATATAAACAGAGATGTTCTCAAAATCCCCGAAGCCATTTTAATTGTAATTTTCAGTGTCCTTTAAACTTTTTGAAGAATATCTTTTATTGAAATGGACGTAATTATCGAAAGCCTGCGATAAAGTTGCAGTGATGTTATCACACCTACTATACAGTTGAAATTTTCTAACAGAGCGGATGCAAAATCTTGAATGTGTATTTGATTGAAGTAAACCAAACGACTCATTCAGTGGATAATTACTCATCAGGACGGGGTTTAGCGTTCTGCACACAGTCCATGTGCATTTTAAGGAAGTTAAACCGGTTTGAACAAAGATGACTAGGTTAAGTTTATTTTTAAATTTAAGTTACATTATCTTCGATAAAAACTGTGCGAGAGTAAACGTGCACGCAGTTGACCACAGCATTTGGTACAGACGATAATACTAAGCAGTTTAAACTCCACACTACAGATTCACACAAGAGAAAAAGAATAATAACAAGAAGAACATTTTATAAAAAGGATTCGAGTATTGACATTTTGACACAATATACCATTTTCTTGATTACTTCTTGTTTCTTCTTTTGGCTTCGTGGCTTTTAAATTTTGCTGTTAGTACCACCAGCTCTTCCCACAGTTTTGTTTTTTGAAACAGATATCCCTTTAGCTTACCCGTAAAGGTTTCAGCTTTTAAATCTTGCAGTTTTTTACTGACTTCTATCGTTTTGCAGCGATTCAGCCGCGACTAACCAATGTTTGTTTGTGTTTTTGCCAAAAGGTTCTCCGCTTTAGCCTCGCAATCATGCTGAGAAGTTTCTCGACCCAGGGCCGTTGGGGAATACGAATATCGTCTGTTAGCCAAAGGGGGGAATTTCAAAAATCCCATGATGCATCGCTTCACACTATATTATTGAACTCATGTGATCCTATAAGTTCAATAGGGACGAGACAGAAAATTTGTGTTTACAAGTGAGAGCCTCTCATCCTTCAGGGTATTCCCTACAAGTTTCATATTTTCGTGGACAACAGTAGCGAACATTTCTGCATATTTCAAATGCATCGTTAGTTACTGCCGTTCACGTGAAAATAAAACTTTAAATACCCCTGAATAAAAAGAGGCTTTCACTTGTGAACACGAAACGGTGTCATCTCGTTGTTATGACAACTCTGATGACATTGTGACCCTAATCAAAAGAAATTTTCATCTTTATCTACTACAGCTACAATATCAATCAGACATTAAAGGTTAACAGGGCACATTGAAACTAACGTTGGACGAGCTGCATCTTGAGATCGAGGTCGTTGAAAATCTACCCCGAAACCCGCGAACGCTCTCTCAGCAGCGGAGAGAAGATACAACTTAACCGCAGAGCATCATGGGATATATGAAATTCCCCCTTTAAGTTTGGCCTGTCAAAACTATATTTCCTACCATTGTTTCTAATTTGTTATGTAACTTGTCACTTAATTCCATCACCAGTGCCCTACGGTCCACGTCGTCCAACAGCTTGCATGTTGCAGGCCCTCATATAGAAGGAATGACGCGTATTAAGAAAAAGCACCCGAAAATATAACCGTGATCTGGAAAAAGGGGGAGGTGGTGGGAGAAAGAAAGGGAAGCACCCTTCCTCTCCCCAGTGTCCTCAATTTCATGGACCCGACTATCTTGGAACCCGGGGGAAACGAAAGCGAAGATTCAACGCTTAAAAATCCTTCCCCACCCCCCCCCCCCCCCTCGGCAATCGGTTTCAGCAAAGTCGATGTTGGTGCCTACCAATAAGCCCTTTGCAGGTAGCCATTCACGTGGTACAAAACCGCCGTACTGGTGAGCAAAAGTCGCACTGGGACAAGACAAACAAAGGAAATTACCATTTAAAATTATGTATGCCTTTTGTTTGTCTTGTCCCAGTGCGACTTTTGCTCACCAGTACAGCGGTTTTGTACCACGTGAATGGCTACCTGCAAAGGGCCTATTTCCTTAACTAATCCAATAACGTCAGCTGTCAATACGTGAACAACCACAAGTGGCGGATGCTTCTCAGCATGGTCCAACTTAATTACTTTGTTTATACCGGAAATTGTCAAGTCGCGACGCTTTTTTCAAATGTTCCAAAATCGAGCAAAATAAAACACAACAAACAATGATCACTTTCTTACGAATAAATAAAACCTTTGATCTTTCATCAAACATTACAGCTGCAAAGAACAGAACTGTCGCCAAACTGAGAAGCAAATAATTTATGAACCGGGAATTATGACCATTTGTCAAAAAGCAGAAATGGTAGCTTTTACTGATGCTCAAGCTCTCTCTTTACAACCCATTTACAAGTTCATTCAAGGGAGTACATGATTTTATGAAAAAGCCGCGTGTCCAGCTTCTAAAATTCTTCGAATAATAATGCACTGTTCTATTTGGGGATTGCCCAAATAGAGTAGTCGAGATCACTTGTTTTGATTCAAAGTTGCAATAGGCATGCAATATATACGTACCAACATAAACAAGCCAAGCGACGCGACTAGAATGGTTTCACCTTAATTTTTTGATGGGAAGCAAAAAAGCAAAGTGCAGCTGTATGACTTCTGATTTTAAAATCATACTTCAGTCTGTCTGAGTCGCAAACTGCAGGAGTTTCATAAGTTATTTTTTATGAATTTGACAAGCCAATGCATGCCCTTGGCTAGTTTTTCCGCCTTTTAAAAAAAATGCGACATGGGCAGTTGACAGTCTCGCTTTGCCATTGTTTGCGGACCGATTTCAACGTTCCTAAGGGGTAGCTTTTGGCTAATAAGTTCCTTTATGTATGCTCCACCTGGTGTTTGGAAGACATCATTTAGTCGGATGACCCCTTTTCATTGCCACTTCTACAAGAAACTAGAGGCATTTCCTGCTGCTTGTTTGAGAGTTCTGCTGCAAACTGGGGGAGACAAATCACTTCGAGAAGTACGATCAATCTAGGCAGTTTAATTCTCAAGACGGCACAGGGCACAGAGGAGTTATTTGTGACCTTGATTGTCATACAGTAAATTTTTCAGGTGACAGCGCGAATCAAATATCAACGTGACTGATCACGTTACAGACCACAGACCTGATAAAATATTATCTAATGCTCCAGACAACCGTTGAGGGTAATGATTATGGATGAATATCAGCAGCTAAACTTACTAAGGCCAATTTTGAGCTCGCAATAAATCATCAGTCCCTGGATAAATTGTGGCTTGCGTAGCTTAACCCCATAGGAATGTTGACATCGGTCCGCAAACAATGGCAAAGAGAGACTGGCAACTGCACATGTAGGCCGTTTTGCACATGATTTGGGCAGAAAAACTATATAAAAAAATGACGAAACTCCTGCAGTTAACGATTCAGACAGGCAAATATAATTTAATCGGAAGTCACATTTTGCCTTTTTGCTTCCCATCAAAAAACTAAGTTGAATCCAGTGCGTCATAACAAAAACAAAAAAAAGCAGGAACCTGTTTCTGATTAAGAAAACGATCTTTCACAAAGAAAATTTGGCGATTTTTGAACAAGATTTATTTTCAGGAAAATCTTCACTTATTTATAAGCATAGTTCTTGTCCAAGCCCTTTATTATTACTATAAACACCTTCCACTCACAGGGTAAACTGATAGAGTCTTGTAAGGCGGTTCTAACTTTGTGGTCAATGGATAAAATCCTATGGTTTGCCGACTGTTCAAATGCCTCTTTGGAAGTACTTTCACACTGCACTATTTGTTTTTCAACATTTTACTTGCTGTAACTGCCCACGTTTCTTTGTTTCCATGTCAAATGCATTACAGATTATTTACCAAATACAAGGTAGAATCCATGTCAAAATAATGCACACGTGAAGCATTATGAGCGACTGGGCTCAAGTATTGAGTAAGCAAAAGTATTCTTACCTTCCACTTTTAATGTAGCAAGATAGGATGTAACTCTACTATTCACTTCATTGGAAGCCACACATTGGTATTTTCCACTGTCTTCCTTTCCCACACCTGTTATCCTCAGTTGTTTCTTATTTCTTAAGAAACTGATTCTGCTACTTTCAACTAAAGGAGTTCCATCTTTGATCCAAAAGAATGTTGGTTCCGGAACACCACGTGCATCACTTGAAAAGTCTACAGATGATCCTTCCCTCCTCATCTGACTCTCTGGGTGTGCAGTGAATTCAGGCTGATCTGTGATAAGAAATTAATAAAGATATGCACCCTCTTACTCAGAATGATGTACATTTTCAGTTTAATACCTTCTTTACAAAATAACTTAGGCCTGAAATTAATAATGTACTTCAATGATCTAAGGACACACTGACAAAACAACACTTAGCTAACAGAAATTGCTTTATGTGTTGACAAAGGAAACGACGTCCTTTAAAGGTAAATGTGATACTGATATGTTCGATAATCACAGTCAATGTATTGATTAACAGTATCAGTGTTTACCTTAGCAGTACTCTTGAGACTAGTCCAAGACCACAAGAAACTGGGTTTACTTGAGTAACATACAGGGTTGTCAAAAGTAGCCGGCTGCCAGCGAAAATAGCTGCCTACCTGGTTAGTTTGGCCGGCTACTCTGCTTGGCATTTCTTTACGGTTCACGTTTTTTAAATAAAATACCCCTGGACTGGCCACTTACTTTGATAACTCAGCTGTCTACTTCAAAACTTTCTCACAGCCCTAATCATATGTGCCGATACTTCTCATATAAACATATTAAAATAAGGAAATAGACAGGGCTCCCTTGATTAGCGAAAAAACACAAATACAAAATAATTGTTTTCTAGCATTTTACAACTTTTGATTCTGTAAAAAAGAATAGTGAAAGGTAATCAAGTTAGAGGGGCACCTGACAAGCCCTTTTTTGTGAAAGGCAGTGCTCATATGGAGTAACTGACTGAGAGATAATCCAGGATAGGAGCAGTGGAAAGAATGTAAAAGAATGCTTACCTAGTGCTACAGGATTTTTCAATTGGGTTTAAGTAAAAAGTGAAAAATAGTTTTCTTACAATGCACTGTTAACGTAGCAGCTTTGGAGTGAACTGTCCCCACTCTGTTGGTAGCCACACATCTGTATTTTCCACTGTCTCTCCTATTCACTTTTGTAATGCTCAGGTGTTTGCTATCTTTTGATAAACTGATTCTTTTGTTGACCGTTACAGCAGATTCATCTTTGATCCAAGACAATATTGGTTCAGGAATGCCATTTGCATCACTTGAGAAGGTTATACTTTCCCCTTCCCACAATGTCTGAGGATCTTCAGGATGTGTGCTGAATGCAGGCTGTTCTATAAGAAGTAATGTCATATTTTAACAAAACAAGTAAACATTTTCCAGAAATAGGGTATATGATGAGTAACTTAAATAGTATAATATTCATCCCTGGGTATAGTTATTCATGACATTATAATACGGTATGGGGAATCAATCTGACCTGGAACAAGCCCAAGAGAGACTGAATTGAATATAAGTAATCTGGAACCCGACTTACTCGCGTATACACCAGTACCATTCCCCTTTCCCGCGGTCAACAAAGCAAATAAGCGAATCCTTAAGTACAATACAGCAAAAATTTTGTACACGAAACAAAACAAAAAAGAATCAAGAAAATTATATTTCCGTACGGGCGTCAAACTGCCCTGTTTCAATTAGGGCCCGGACGCACTGGGCAAATTTTTGTTTATTTTGCGAAAAAATCTGTCATCAATTCCCTGAGACAAGTGCGCCCGGTGATTTTTTTTTTATAATGTTGACACGTGTCCATAAAATGTTCGTTTCATACTGAGAGGACGGTATGGTACGTGACACGCATATTAATTTTCAGTTGTTGTTGTTTATATTCTGGTCGGCAAGATTTGCGATCCAATGCAAGATCATTTTCTTTGACCCCTTTTGAAACGTAAGGCTCTTCTTGCGACTAAATAAGGGTTTCAGGTCGTTTAATTTATTCTCCAAAGTGCCTCCTGTATCTGAATAACTAAAAGCGATTTTCTTTTGTCCGCGAATGCGGCGATGGTTTCCTGCAATGTGTCATGCTGGGTCCAGCTCGCTTTAGTGTTTTTTTGAGGGATGTTGAATTCTCTCAGATGGTGATTTACAGACTGTTCTGTTAGACGGATTAAAAAGACAAATGTCCAAAGCCTGTGTTGATCGTTCGGATTCAATGACATTTCAACATAAACGCCGTCCACGTGTTCCAAAATACGAAAAACGCTGTAGCTATGTGGCCGGTAAGCGGTCAAGGTTTTCAAAATACTAAATGGCCGGCAGTTCTATTTTCTCAGTAAATTTCAAAAAATCGAAAGATTCCAGCTAATGTAAACTATCATATATAGATTTAGAAAAGTCAAGCAATCCTGAAATGCTTTTCTTTCGAATTTGTGAAATTTACTAAGAATATAGAACTGCCGGCCATTTAGTGTTTTGAAGTCGAGCTGAAAGTGTCACAAAACTTGAGATCTGTAAAGCATCTTTGCTCCTAGACCGCACGGAAATGCTTGCTACGCAGGCTAAAATAGGACGAGAGATGTTGTCTTATCTTTTTTCGATTTTTGAGACAAGTCATCCTCTTCTTTGCTTTCCTTTTTTCCCCTAATGACGGTTTACTATTCTATGTAGTTCAAACAGCTGGGTTTAGATTGAGGTCGTTCTCATACTATGCTTATGTGAGCCTCCATGCTCTTTTTTATTTTGTTTCGTGTACAAAATTTTTGCTGTATTGTACTTGCTTTGCTCACCTCCGGAAAGGGGAATGGTACTGGTGTGTACACGGAGATTTCGTTTCCTGAATTTTACAATTTTTTTCTATTTATTTTATTCTCATTTTATTTCTTCTTTACTTTTTATTTACCCACGACATTTACCCACACCCACACCCACACCCACGACCCACGACCTCTACCCACGACATTTAGCTACACTCAAATACGCTGGGGTGTTAATTTGCCTGTGTTTAACAAAAACCCGTAATTTGCCTATGTTTACCAAATACACAGGGGCATTAATTTGCCTGTGTCTTAAAAATAAAATAGGGCATTAATTTGCCTGTGTCTAACAAAATACACTGGGGCATTAATTTGCCTGTGTTTAACAAAATACACTGGGGCATTAATTTGCCTGTGTTTAGCAAAATACACTGGGGCATTAATTTGCCTGTGTCTAACAAAATACACTGGGGCATTAATTTGCCTGTGTTTAACAAAATACACTGGGGCATTAATTTGCCTGTGTTTAACAAAATACACTGGGGCATTAATTTGCCTGTGTCTAACAAAATACACTGGGGCATTAATTTGCCTGTGTTTAAAGAATCTCACCCACCCAGTTTGCATTGCGCGCCTTTGTTGTTGTTGTTATCTGGGATATGCTTATAACGATCCCATATTTGGTCAAAGATAAGCAAGGTCCAGACAAGCGTGAAAGGTCACATTTGTTATGGAAATTGAAGGAGGCAGTGAGCGTGATTTTTCAGAAAGTGACCTTTCTGATGAGGAAGTCGAGGTCAACGCGTATGGATCGCCGATTAGAACCGTAAACAGGCCTCATAGCCGTGAAACCACCGTTACCGGCGCAGTCGCTGCGCCAAGTACCAGCGACGCCAACAGCAATCGCGTGGTAAAGAATCCGCTCAAACTAAAAATTTTGTGTTAGTGTCGTTTCAGTTACCCGTTGTTACTGCTGTGACTAACTTCAGCTCTATTCGCTGTAGGTTTGCACTTGTAAAAATACTTGCAGCCGCAAGAAAAGTGCAAGATACGCAGGCTGTCCGTGCCAAAACGCGAACCTAAAATGTTCTACAAATTGCAAGTGTGGTACAAAGAAAGCACCTTGCAAAAACCAGGTCGCGGAAGGTCAGGAGATCGGAAATCCGAGTGCTTTTGCCCGCCACAGGCAAGCCGTAGAGGACTCTCAGCGCGAAATAAAGGTTTGTTTACGAGGTTATAAAATTCTATTCAAGACCTGTGAAAAGTGACCTGTATTTTAGACCCGCCGATTCAAGTTAGTTTACTTACCTGGATCATGTATGCAAATTATTTCAGACTCGGTGCATCCTCCGTATTATACCCATAAGCTTATATTTTTATTTAAGCCTCGCCTTTCTCTTTTCTTTTTGTAGGAGTTTGTAACCAAACTATCTTCTGACGATAGAGACCAGCTTCTTATTAAGCTGCTGAGTCAAGGACGAGGTAGCCTTGAATTTGCTAGAAACGTGCTAACCGGAAGCGATGACATTGACCCGCCGTCGCCTCAACCAGAGCAAAATATACCCGAAACTTGGTGTACTTGTGGTGTCTGCAGGAGAATGCCGGATGAACAGGAAAACGTCTGTTGCAAAACGAGGACATCTGTAACTTCTTATGTCATGTTTAACACTGTTTGCCTCGATCGGGAAGTGCTGCAATTAGCTATAAGAGCCAGGTGCGACATCCGCGCGGACGAACCCGATTACTCTACTCAAAGTTACAGGAAGGCCGCTTACCGAAAATACACATTGTGGAAATTTGGTAAACTTGGTAAAGGGGATCGAAAAATATTGCCTTCTTGTGTAGTAATAGTTATTCGTCAAGCATATCCCGCACCAGACGGTAATTAGATGGGTTTTCGCCGTTCTTAGCGTTAGAAAAAAGCAATATCCCGCGCCATTAAAGGGAATCCGGATTCCGGAATCCAGAAAATTTTTGACTGTGGAATCAGAAATCCTGGGTTTTGGCATCCAGAATACAACTGAAGAAATCCAGAATCCCACTAATGATTGAAATCCAGAATCCAAGTTCTAATAACAAATGCTGGAATCCATTGTGGATTCCAAAATCCCAGACTGTCCTGATTCCTTAAATGGGGCAAAATACCTTTATTGTTATTGATACAAATAAGTAGAGAAGTGCAGTTACGTTCTATTTCTTCACTGTTCTTGTTTATTATACATTCAACACTCTCTAAGCTGGAAACTTTCGGGACCAGCAATAACTGTTTCTCCATGAGTATTGTCTGTCTTCTAGCCAGTCAAATAAAGGGAGTGTGACTCAAGGACCAAGTGTCTGCCTTACAGATGTGTCCCCTGTGATAGTTGGCTGTACTGTAATGTTACCACTACAAATGGAGAAATCCAAACTATGTAAAGAAAGACAACATGTAGTTTTATAGAAATGTTTTCTTGTTTATTATTTACTGACAAAAAATGCTTTTAAATTTCTCTTTAGAAATATTTTTGTGTTGAATCGTAATAACCAGAAATGTCACAACAGCATTTATAGCCCACTTCTTTCTTCTAATTATGCTCAAATTAAATAAGATGTAACATGATACAATTCCCAAAGTTGATGTATGGTTCTCATGTTCAAAACTATATTCATCTAAAATTACTATATTCAAACCCAGTGCTGACAATCTGACTCGTAATGGGAAGCAAGGACAAAGTCGTGATTAGAGCTCTCACATACCATCCAATGAGGTTGGGGTTCCAATCACAGAGGTATGCAGTTATAAGGGAGGCTTTGTTCTGGTTCTTTGTGGATTATCCCTCAAAAATCTACTTCTTTACATTACCAGTTTACCTTGAATATTTTAGATGAAGAACTGTGGGTAAATTTGCAACCACTGACAATAACAATAATTATTATAATAAATAAATAATGTATCTATTTATTTATTCTAACTGGTTCAAGTTGAAAACTGAAAAAGAGTGTGTGCAACAAAGCAAGCTGTAGTGTGGGTATTGTTAAATTTGTTACTGCTTATTCTAAATTTCCCTACATTTCTTTGTAAAACAAAAGGGAATTAAACAGTATTTCAAGAGTACATGTAATCTAGTTTTTTTTTCTACACACCACTTCAAAGTAATTTCAAAGATTACATTTTTACTGAAGCAGAGTTCTTTGGCACCTACTTTGATTTCTTTTCCTTTTGAAATCGTGATAATTTGGCTTTGACCAGCTCCTCAGTCGAAGGGGCCCTTTTCATGGCTATTGTTGAAGCCAGATGGACAGGATTTGCAGGGGAAACTTCAATGTGTCTGGTAACAGCTTCTGTGTCTTCACTGCGGCGTCTTAAGATGTCTGCCTGGAGCAGAGACATGTGAGGATATTGCTTTGACTCCTTCACCAGTTCCACCCTCCAGTTACCTGATCTTTTAGTCAGAATAAATTTTCTTAAACCGGCCTTCCAGTGTCTTTCGGAAAACATGAAAACTGTGGTCAAGAGCTGCCAGCAAAATCCGTCCAGTAAAAACTTCATACCTAAAACATGACATTACAACCCATTTATTAATACTTAAGGAGGGCAATAGCATCTGAAAATGTCACCATTTAATATTGTATGGTAAAGCATGCACTGTCTAATTAATAGTGAAATGTACTTACGCAAAGGCAATCCTCTTTGGTGCATACTTTAGAAGCATGGAATTGAAGTTTTCTACCCTGCTAGCAGAGGCTTTTCCCTTGTGTTTTTCAGCGTTGTACTGCCATTCTCTTCGCGGCTTTGGTTGCTCGCGGTTTGTTTTGGTTGTTTCTGTGCCGAAGAAAAGACAATCTCGTTCCCAGAGGCCGCGATCCTTTTGTACAGCGACGGGGATCACTAACCTCTGGAAGAATCCGTAAAAAACCATCTCTGATTGGCCGATAAAATCGTATTCATCACATGCAAATTTCTTTGCTAATCAAAAAACAGTGGGCACGTTGATTTGATTTTGACAGGCCACTTGTGTACACATAAATCTCATACGACCTGGAACCGTTAAGAAAAACGTTAACCTCGATCGATAATTTCCGAAATCAGGCTACAATGACTTTTTTTCAAAATTTCCTTTTTCTTATTTTTGAAAGTCATTCCAATGCTTTTTTTTAAAGAGATGATATACATTTATGCCACAGAACCTTTCAAATTTGCATACACTATTGTGTTTACTCCGTGCACGAAAGAATGTGTGTCGTCGTGACTAACAAATGTTCATTCGCGGCGTCTAAGCGGCGTCTAAATAAATAGACACTTTTGTCCCCTTTACTTGTCTTTCTTCACTAAATACATCATCAAAGGTCACAGAAGAGAAACTGCTTTGGACAGAGGAAATTGTAGCAGTGCGAGCAAGGAAATTTCCCTTGCATTTGAGACCTTCTCTTGGTCAAATGGGTAAACAATTTCACGCAGGCGCAGTTAAACCGGAACCAGGATTTTGTGGTTCCGGTTTTGGATTCTTCCAGAGCGTTCGTTGCCCCATCCGCTGGACAAAAGTAACGGATGCTCTGGGAACGAGATTGAGGAAAAGACCTCTGCCGACAGCCGCTTGCGATTCCTGTTGAACATGCGCGAGATGAAAATGCGGTTACCATGGAATTTCTGTCACGTGTCGGTAATACGATGCCGCCGCCGGAGTTTGCTCATGTATTCATGAGTCAAATTTCCCACGGGAATGACTCGCACTCGCCATGTTGATATAGCGGGCTCACTTTTGCACAGCAAACTAATACATAAAAGATGAGCGAGTTGATAAAACCGGTTCCACAACCAGTTTAGTCATGTGATTACCTCCTAGATCTTGGAGGTATCTACAGCGCATGTTCAACAGGAATCGCAAGCGGCTGTCGGCAGAGGTCTTTTCCTCGGCACAGAAACAACCAAAACAAACCGCGAGCAAGCAAAACCGCGAAGAGAATGGCAGTACAACGCTGAGAAACACAAGGGAAAAGCCTCTGCTAGCAGAGTAGAAGTTTTCCAAATTGCTTGTATGCCTAAAAAAATGATTTAACTAAGTAAAGACGAGCCGGATTCCCTGTAAATCCTGTCCATCTAGCCCCCACAAAAACTACTAGTTCAAAGCTTGAAGAGAATTTCAACTTGCTTACAATATTTTAGCAAGAGAGGGAAATTTGACAAAAGGTCAGAGGTCATATTTGGCCTTTCTTATGCACCTCTCCAGTAACTAAAAAACCTCTAGGAAGAAAAAGTTAAGAGGAACAGGAAAATGGGTAAAAAATTAAATTTTAATAACCTCCATCCAGATAAAGTGTTAGTTGTTATAAACAATGTAGCTGGTCGAGGACACAATTGATACATACCTGAACCTGACATAATGCTCTAGACTTTTCAGCCACTCCCGGTCTAAAACAATCTTTCGGAGTTCCTTGGCAGCCTTGGAAGTCAAAGGGAGGCATTCTTTTCCACCTTCTATTTCTGTGAGTGGTCCATGGGAACGCATCCCGCCATCCCACTCATGCTCTCCACAGACATGATGTAGGATTCCCAGCCACATATCCTTAATAAAACATAAAAATTGTTTTGATTTTAAATGTCACCAGGAGCAATCCAGTTTCAAACAGTCAAACAAACAAGACGCTAGGGAGCGTACACTTCGGCGTTGTGGTTGTGGAACTGATTAAGTGTAAATGCGGAGGAATAGTGAAAAATGAAATATGGTAAGAGTAAGGTGTTAACTTGTGAAATTATGGGATTTGTCAGGATATTCTGAAAAGAGCCATATCCAAGAGGCCTACTAGCCAAAAACTAGCATTTCGGGACAAATTGTCTTTGCGATAGTAGCCCAGTTATGCTCTGATGACTCCATACAAATCCTTCTAAATTTGACTTGGGTCTAAACGTTTAAACCGAAGTCAAATATGAGGTTATTGGCGGTGAATAACAAGTCTAACAAAACAAACAGTGAAAAAATAATTCTCTATTTTTCTTAGTCACATCAGGCTTCAAAAACGGCATAGCAGTCTCATGTACTGATTAAAGATATGTAAGGCATGGGTAAGCAGTCAGTTACGTTGAGCATGGAATTGGCTAAAACTCAATGTTACGAGTTCGAATGTTTTGAGGATAATTATTCACTGACTATAAGCCTGCAGGGATGTCGGATTAACACAAGGAAGTTTAATACCAGAGGAACATTAGCCTCCCCGTAGACGTTCTGTGGGGTTTGCTTTTGTTCGCCACGCATTCATTTCTCCCCACGGACGTCTGCTAAACACAGCCGACATTTACGTTCTTGTTTGCTTGAATAAGCCAATAAGCGGTCAGTTATTGTGTCCTGATCAGCCAATAACGAGCTGTGATACAACTGAAACGGCACCCAAGAATTTTTTCTCGCGTTTTTAGAAGAATATTTATTCCATGCCCACGCAAGGATGAGACTCCAAAGAAAGTTGGAAGAAGCGAATTTTTTTTGTTTTCTTTGCAGCTGTAATTTAGGAAAGGACCAAGTTCGCGTGTTTAAAACAAGCGCAGTTGACGTCACAAGGCTCATCAAACGTGCTCCGGACGTTGATGTGTCCTTGTATTCTTCAAGTGAATTATTTATTTGCACTGCTATCTTCTACCTGAGACGACTCAAACGTTTTGAACAAATCACAGAAATGATGCAATAAGGCGGTAGTCAGCTGTATAGTTTTTTTTCGGAAGTTGTTAAGTGTAAAATAATCTGCTTTTCTTTGAAAGACTTCAGACAACAGTCTCCCACACGAGCACGGAGCGGTATACGTATTCAGCACGGTCGAAAACAATAACTATTAACTCTGTATATATTCGAAGTATTAAGAAAAGAGAACTTGTAAACGTTTATAGGGAAGATTTTCAAAGCATTCTTCCAAAACAAAGGCCGTTTCCTTTTTTTGCGAAATGTAATTCCACCAAGGTCATGGGTCGCGGACCAAACACCAATACGCGAAACTTGGGTATATTTTTTCAAGAGACAGTAAAACAAAAAATTCGAAGTCTACAGCAATGTGCTTCCAACGGCAGAAAAAGGTTTACCTGAAAACTTGTTCTGCAAAAAGGCACGTCTTCCCGTTGCGTTTTATTTATTCATAAGCTAAGTGCCGCCGAAGTCTAAACTTCAAGCTAGGACGACAAATTAACCTGCCTGTCAACAAACTTTAATTTCGCTCTTTCAAAGAAAGAAAGAACGCTCATAATCAATAAATCATTGGACCTTTAATTTTTCACCGTATTTTATTTCTCGACGAAATATTTAATCATGCTGCAGCTCGGAAAAGTCGCGGACCAAGGGCCACATGCTAGCAGTACAAGTCACTCGCTAACATTTCCGGCCACCGATCGATCTTCAACCAAGCTTCTGGGCTTCCGTAAACAACAGAGAAAGCCCCTTTCTCGACAACCTTCATATTCTCTTCGCTAATATCACTGAGCGTTACAGCAGGAATACCAATATTTGCCAGCTTTGTAGCTTGATCTTTCATAAGATTTACCAGGGGCGAAAAAACAACAACAATATGTCCAGTAGTTCCACGCACTGTGTCGCAAATAAGCGGCAAAGCTTGATATGTAAGAGATTTGCCAAATGCCCTCGGCAAATTTATGAACTCATCGATCTTCTCTATAAAATTTGCAGGATAGCTTCTATCTGATACTTGTTTAACTCTGCATTTACTACAAACTTCTCGCACACCCGATCAAAAGCCTCACTGATCGTGCGAATCTGAACAAGCGGCTGGGGTTACGTTTTACAAAAATCCTTAAACGGTCTGTGATTGGTGAACGAAAATGTCGGCTTTGTTTAGCAGACGTCCGTGGGGAGAAATGAATGCGTGACGAAATAAAACAAACCCCATAGGACGCCTGCGCGGAGGCTACAGGAACATAGGCTTTACAGAGCTTTAAAACACAGCATCCGCCAACACAAGCTTAATTTGAACTTAAGTAAAACTAAACAGCCTCTGCCAATAACAACAAAATCTCACTTGAACTTCAGATATCTTACGGCTTTCGCCAACTTGTAAACACAGAACTTGAAAATCGACCTTCGTCACACTTGACTAAACACAGCAGTCAAGCTCGTGGCAAAAAACTTAATTCGTCAAAAGAACTCGCTTGGAACTTATATACCGTTTATTATTATTTAATATAAGGTTCTAGGAAATACTAAACAGGCGAATAGTAGTAGCTTTTCGACATATTTTATGATTTCAGTAACTGATACAAATCTGCTGACTCATGCTGAAATGTAAACATGTCCTAATTAATTATTCATGAACAATCCAAAAACGTAGAGAACGTTCGAGAAAGTCACGCAACGCATGAAACCAATTTTACTACTTATAAACACTCAACAAAGACAAAATGTCTTTGTGCAGGATCTTGTAACTTTAAATTCATCATAAAACTGTTCGAAAGGAGGGCTCACTCGTGAAATCTTTTTTTGTCGTAACACTCGAAGAGAAATTTCGTGTCTCTGCGCAGCCACGTAATATGCTGTGAAAAGACACAATAAATTTGTCATGAATTCAGAAACCAGAAAAAAACCATAAGGGAAACCTGTCATTCCACTCTGTAAACTAGCCTTTAAGCAGAGTAAATTTATTAAGACAAAGCAGTTTTACTATTTCATAACTAACAATGGTTGTATTGTATGTTGGAATAGGTTGGTTGATTTGAATTTGGTATTAAAACATCCAACTTGTTACAGAAAAAGACACCCCGGGAAAAATTAAAAATAAAAACTTAAAAATACCTTTAAGTTCCCTGACCATTTTCATGATGACTCATGATGCATCCGTCACAACCTCTCCAAGCTTGAGGCTATTCATCATCCTCTCCAAAAGTCCCTTACACCCCATCTTCTCCATTAAAGAGGACGTACCAGCTGCTTCTCGTTTGTCAACCACCTCAAGATCCACAGTGGCATTAAGGTAGTGCTCCATCATTGTATACACACAGTACATAGCACTGAACCCAGGGGAATCCATCCTTCCATCACCACAAACCACAAGAACATCGTTCTCAAAAACCTTCCAAACCACTTCCTCCATTTTATCCCACATGTCCCTGATGCTGGGTACAGCATATAAACTCTGAAGCCTTGAGAATGTGGAAGATGAAACAAAATTCAAATTCATGCTCTTTGCTAGCAGAGCAACTTTCTCAAAGTTGTTTCCTGACACAAGAACTGATGAGGCCAACAACACAGATGACACGTACATTTTTTGGCCACGTTTTTCACCCAAAATAGATGAAGAACTCCACACACCACCATGACCATTACTACACTTGTGTGTTATCAGCAACACACCACCCTCCAATTTTTTACTTATGACTTTCCGTTGACCTGTACGCCCAATTTCTGGACAATTTCCTTCCAGCAACTCTACAATCTTTCCCGCCTCCACTATAACCCTGTCTGCCTTCAACAACTCAAGATACCTATTCAGGTGTTCCCCAGGTACTGCCAGTCCTTCAATTGCAGGCTTTATCCTGGATTTCATATCCTCAATGGTCTCATCCAAAGTCATTGGACCAAAGACAGGAAGGATTGGTGATGACTCACTGCATGTTTCACCTTCTGTCTGCACCTCTGCTGGACCTGTTCATGTTTCACCCTCTGTCTGGGCCTGCGCTCCTACTGCTTTGGGGGCACTTTCCATTCCAAGATCAATGTCCAGAGCTGTCAATGTGGCGCTGTCAAGTTCGGACAAAAAGCTGTAAATATGATAGAAACATAACATAAACATATCATCATAAATTCAACATTCCCACCTAATAAACATTTAAAAAATCTTTTCAAAATACTAAAATTTGGTTTAGGTGTTTATAAGTACTCTATTCCAAATTGCCATGGCAAAATAAACAAGTACATGTCATTCTTTACCTTGTTTGATCGACTTCTATATTTTCAAAAGTTATTTCTTCTTCACTCCTATTGCCATCATCAGACTCACTGAACTGATCACTGTTGTCCCAGCTATCTGCAGTCTCGGAGTCACTAGCATCAGAAGCATGATCACCAGACCTGAAATGACAACTTCACCATTATTACCATCTATCCATCATGTAATGTGTCTTTCCATCTTTGTTGTTGTTTTTAATCATCGAATGTAGCTTCTTTGTTGTTCTTAAACTCTGGGACCACTGTAATTGGCTTATTGGTGTTGTGGAATCTTTGCCTAATAATGAATGCTTACTTATTCAGCTTTGTTCTGCTCGCAGTGTGTCATGTAATAGGTGAAGCTAATAAAATAAAATAATGCACTGAACAGTACAACAGAACTTTCTGTGATAAAAAAAATAATTGTAATAGTAAGAGGATGTGAAAATGCTGATCCAAGTAACATTGTTATTTCTGTATAAAATTCCATTCTGTGCGTTGAAGTAAGGCCACTACACCGCAAAATTCCAAAACCCAAAGGGGCTCTTAGGATGACAAAATTAATCTATTCAGAAAATAGTTTTGCCCATCCCTAACATTATTATAATATCTGATTGCCCATCCCCTTTTCAGGATACAGACATTGGTATGGTCTATCTTAAAAAAAATAGTGGTAGCAAGGGCGAAAGCAGATGTTAAGAGCAATTCTCTGTAAGAATCAAGCAAAGTGGGAAATGAAAAATTTTGACCTCCCCTCAAATTTTGCATGCAAGTAGATATTGTGGGGGGGATGCCCAAAAATGCACTTTGTTTGGGTTGCTACTTTATTGTTGTCATGGTAACACCAATTGTTTGTTGGTGACAAAATATCTAATATTTAACTCAGAAACTGTTGTAAAAAGTGCAAAATGTGTAGCTCTGTTTCTCAAGTCCATTAAAACGCTACAACCCAAGACTTGAAGCAGATATAATACCATCATTCTAGTTTACATTTGTGTATATTGCTCTTTATTTTATCAAATTTGCGTGTCGTAAACGGTTAATCAACTACATAGAGTTTCGGCCATTTGAGTTGATGGCTAAAATGTGGTTATCCTATCCCTGAATTTCTCCAAAAGTACACTAGTTCCAGAGCTAAAACTAAGCAGGCAGTTTACACAGATATCCTAGTTACTAAGTCTGTAAAAATCTCTGCGGGGCGGGCTCTTCTGTTTGCAAAGGCAATTAACGAACAAACGCCAAATTTCAATTTTTGTATATTTCATCGCAGTTGACGATCTATCTACTCGCCAACAAAATTTCTAAAACACTGAAACTACCTTCAGTATCAAAGAATATTATGTACTGAGTCATTTTATGATCAAAAAATTATTACTGGCTTTCAGTTTTCTAAACAATATCGATCAAAATAAGGCTTACTTTACGGTTTCCTCCACTTCACCGCTTGTAGCGTAGCATTTATATTCAACGAACACTCGGTTTCTCGAACCATTCTCATGCGTCTGATTGTGCTGTTTTCCACTGTAAACCATTGCAAGTCTAATCAGTCACTTACAGCAAGTTATAAAGTGATACAGAAGCCGATACAGAAGTCATACACAAGTCCTTGGCAAGCCAAGCCACATCAGTCTTGTAAACACGCACGATTCCACTTTGCATTTACGCAGTATTTCTTCATTAGATGCCATCAGTCGCTCCAGAGAAAGTTAAACCTCGTTAGGTTTTAGTCATTAATCCAAAAATAGGAATTGCAAACGTATTTGATAAAATCCGAAACTTCAACTCGAAAACTGAGCTCAGAAAGCTGACAAGACACTCGTTGACATCACTGAGAACATGCAACCTCTCCTGGTCAGCGGTTTTAATCAAAGCAACATAAACAATTTCCGGTAGAAATAAAATCCTTTTCCCTTCGTCTCCATCCCTACCTTGCTCAGAGAGTGAAACCAAATTATGCTTTCTTAGTGAAAGTAATCGTGATGTTTCTACCTATCTGCAAACTTATGGGCTCAGAAAATGTTGGAAAGGTATTACCGATGAAGTTGACTTCCTACTCTGACGTGCAGGTAATAAAGTTCATTTCATTTTCTTCACTCTTCTGTAAAGTACTAGCGGGGAAAACAAAAATTTGGAACAAGGAAATTTAGGGAACATAGACTAGAAGTTATTTGAGAGACTGTAATTTCTCAGCTTGTGTATTGCTAGCAACACTAATTTTGTCTCCACTCTTCGTTAGAGGTTCCATCTGCCAGTAGATGGGTATTCCTTTTTAGTCATTATTTGGGTTGTAAATAGTTCACAAAGTCTTTTGCAAAATGACACTTTACTTGGTCTTCTTGCGGTACATGTTGTTTGGACACTTTGCAGGTACATTCTCACCTTTTCCTCGCTTTCCTTCATTTGAATGCTGACCCTACGACTTTCTCTGAAGTTAGGATATGTAGCTAAGCCTGCACGGAGTTCCTATTGGATCACGGTTGCATAAATCCCCCCCCCCCCCCCCCGCCTCAACCCCTTTTTACGCCGGCCACGCATGCGAAATATAGCTAGAATAAGAGTATAAGAGAATGTATAAGAGCAATATAATTTCAGCGCAGTGTTTACTCAGATTCGGATAATTTAACATCAGTAGTAATAAAATCATTCACCTACTGAATACCGAATAACGAAAGCTAGAGACTTGAAGTACAGGTATACGTTTAAAGTACTTTGTTTAAACCAGAACCCAGGGACAGTCAGTCGTGTCAGGAGACAACAGGGAGCTACTTGTGTCGACAAGTGTAAAATCGAAAACTCCTAAAGAAGGTACGGAAGCCCTTACAAAACAACATGCTCCTCATGTTATCATGATTTTCAAGGGCCAGGAAAAAGTGAGCTGCCTTGCTTAAGCTAAAAAAAATTCCACAGTAAACTAGTTTGCAAGTGTATGTATGTACGAATCCAAAAGCCGACTTCTGTAAAAAAAAAAAAGCTTTCTTCTATATTTAAATATCTCAAGTCCATGTTCCCAACATTCCGGTGTTCCAGACTTTCTAATTACTGTATTTCAAAGTACAAGTTACGAATTTGTGTTGGTACAACATGTTTCAAATCCTATGGTGAGTGGCCATAGGAGTTACTTGATGGTTTCCCCCCTAGTATTTAACAGAAGAATGCAAAAAATAAAATGAACTTACCTGCACGGCAGACGGTAGGAAGTCAGCATGCAACTCCATCGGTAATATCTTTTCGAAATTTGCTAAGCCCGTAAGTTTGCAGATAGGTAGAAAAATTACGATTACATTCACTGAGAAGGAAAAATTTCATTTGACCCTCCAAGTAAGATGCAACCTTCGATCAGGCGATCCTTTTCCCCCATCATCTCTGGGAAGTGAGGGGAAAAGAATGTTACCGGAAATGACCGGAAATTGTTTATGTTGCGCGATTAACACCGCTGACCAGGACAGGTTGCATGTTCACGGGAATGTCAAAGAGTGACCACTAGTTTAGTTTTCTGAGCTTCTGGACTCGAGATTTCAGATTTTAATACGTAGATAACTCCAATGCTTGGCTTAATGACTAAAACCCAATGACGTTTAACTCTCTGAAGCGACTGATGGCATCTAATGAAGAAATACTGCGAAAATGCAAAGTGGAATCGTGCGTGTTTACAAGATGTGGCTTGGCTTGCCAAGGACTTGTGTATAACTTCTGTATCAGCTTCTGTATCACTTTATAACTTGCTGTAAGTAACTGAGTAGACTTACAATGGTTTACAATGGAAAACAGCACAACCGGATACATGAGAATGGTTTGAGAAAGCGAGTGTTCGTTGAATGTAAATGCTACGCTACAAGCGGTGAAGTGGAGGAAACCGTAAAGTAAGCCTTATTTTGATCGATAATAATTTTTTGATCATAAAATGACTCAGTACATAATATTCTTTGATACTGAAGGTAGTTTCAGTGTTTTAGAAATTTTGTTGGCGAGTAGATAGAATGTCAACTGCGATGAAATATACAAAAACTGAAATTTGGCGTTTGTTCGTTAATTGCCTTTGCAAACAGAAGAGCCCGCCCCGCAGAGATTTTTACAGACTCAGTAACTAGGATATCTGTGTAAACTGCCTACTTAGTTTTAGCTCTGGAACTGGTGTACTTTTGGAGAAATTCAGGGATAGGATAACCACATTTTAGCCATCAACTCAAATGGCCGAAACTCTATGTAGTTGATTAACCGTTTACGACACGCAAATTTGATATAATAAAGAGCAATATACACAAATGTAAACTAGAATAATGGTATTATATCTGCTTCAAGTCTTGGGTTGTAGCGTTTTAATGGACTTGAGAAACAGAGCTACACATTTTGCACTTTTTACAACAGTTTCTGAGTTAAATATTAGATATTTTGTCACCAACAAACAATTGGTGTTAACATGACAACAATGAAGTAGCAACCCAAACAAAGTGCATTTTTGGACATCCCCCCACAATATCTAATTGCATGCAAAATTTGAGGGGAGGTCAAAATTTTTCATTTCCCACTTTGCTTGATTCTTACAGAGAACTGCTCTTAAGCAGCTTAACTATGAACTGATGTAAGAGTGGGAGTACTTACCTCAGCAAAAAAAATTGTCTCAAGAAATGCAAAGAGAAATAGAGACACTCCAATTCACTCATAGTCTCTGCCTCTGAATGAGGATTGCCCTCTAGAGAGGAAAACAGGGGATTCCAATTAGAAAGCTCATCCAAAAGAGTCCTGTGCCAGTCAGTTGGTCTTTCTCTATCTTATCAACTTCAATCCTAAATACAAGAAAACATGAACAAAGCACTGAAGAAACTCATTATTGTTGTATGATATTAGCACAAGGTTTCCAAGCCTATCCTTTTTACACAACATACTGATTGTAGACTCTACGCTAAATTAAAATTATTACTCACTTGCTCAAACTTGAGTTTTCTGCAGCACCAGCAAAGGATAAAGGGGAAATTGTGATATTCTCAGTCCTGATTTCTTTACCCATCGGGGTCGACTGGAGGAATAGCTGCCTTCTTTCTACCAAAAAATACGAAAGGACGCGCAATGTATAAAAAAATAGCGAAATACTAAAACTGTTATGATGGCATAAAAAAAAGAGAGTTTTTTAAAAAATTATTCAATATTTTACCTTGATGCACTTGAGGTGAAGTATCATCTCGATGAGCATGAGGAAATTGATCACGCTCTGGTGTAAGTTGCTCGTGATTCCGCGTAGCCCAAGGGCCTCCTTCCGTTCAATCCACAGATTGTATGTGGATTCCCTGAGTTTTAGGCGTTTGATGCCTTCTGGCCTTCTTGGACGGCCCTTAGCAGGACGGCTGTCCGCCATATTGGCTGACGTTTCTACGAACCGTGACAGAAATTCAACTACACAGTGCCCTTGGAAAGAATTTTCTTCCACAAATGCGAATCACAAAGATAGTTCAGAAACTATAGAAAGAATTCCAGAGGAAACAGGACCTAAATAACACCTATAAATTGTCGAAATAAAGGAGGGAATATCAAGGTGATAAAACTTGGATTTTCGGGGGCCCTGAAATTGGCGAATGAAGAGCGTGAGCAGAGGGTGAGCGCGCAATGCAAACCGGGTGGGTGAGATTCTTTAACAAAATACACTGGGGCATTCTTTAGTCTGTGTTTAACAAATACACTGGGGCATTAATTTGCCTGTGTCTCACAAATACACTGGAGCATTAATTTGCCTGTGTCTAACAACAACAATGGCGCATTTATTTTCTTGTTTCTAACGAATAAACGTTTGAAGTATTTACTTCTCTCTAACAAATTTATTTATGTATTCCTTCACCAATACAACGGCAACTAAGGTAAAGGTGTTTTAAAACTGAAAATTCCGGTGATGTATATTTTTTAACCAAGCCGGCACCAAACTGCTAGCCATGAAAAATATAACAGCAAAGAAAGAGTAGCCCTGTCCCATTGCTTTATTGCCTTACATATCAGGCGTTCAAGAAAACCGCGTATACCTTAATGAGGAAAATTTGCCGCTAAAACGTGTCAGGATTATATCTGGCATAAAACACCTTTGTACGGCTCTTCTTGTTTTTAGTGTGGTTCCTCTTTCAGCTCCTACTGTGATTTAGGTAAAAAAAGTTTACCTTAGCAGTGGGGACCTAAGTTCCTGAACCGGCCTAAGCCTGTCATGTACAGGAATTATATGACAAACCTCAAACCTACTTCTGTTTCCGCTCTGCTAATTAGCATTCCTATTCCATTTCTTCCTTTCTTTCTTCCCAAGAGAGAGCAAGCAGAAATAAAAAGAGATCCAACAACAAAGAACGAACCCGGGCCGGACCAGAAAAATAAAATAGACGGAGTTCCCGACCAAGAGGGAGCAACTTCAAACGACTGATAACAGAATGTCTGCAGCATACTCAGAATTGGAGTAGACCACGGGAGTTACTCACCCTGGATCTGAGAAATAATATGACAGAAAGACCCTTACCCTAGGGTAAACAGAGAAACCCACACACAAATGCAGTATTCTTAATTGCAACACGCCCTGTACTTAAGGAAACAATTTCAGCACGTAGACAGCAAACCCCATTACCAGTACTGAACACCACTTAGCCACACAGGCAACAAAATACAAGCTTGCCGCTACACAGGCGTAAAACAAACTACAAGCTTGCCGCCACACAGGCGTAATACAAACTACAAACTTGCCGCCACACAGGCGTAATACAAACTACAAGCTTGCCACCACACAGGCGTAATACAAACTACAAGCTTGCCGCCCCACAGGCGTAATACAAAACAACAAGCTTTAAGCTTACAGCCACACAGGCAACAAAACTTCTTCTTCTCTTTTTTTTTTCTTTTTCGCCACCACACAGGCGTAGTACAAAACTACTAGCTTGCTGCCCCACAGGCGTAATACAAAACAACAAGCTTACAGCCACACAGGCAACAAAACTACAAGCTTGCCGCCATGCAGACGAGACTCAACAACGACAAGTTTACTGCACCACAGGCAAAACAAGCTACAAATAAAATGAAAACATAGGCACGTTATACGTGCATAAGCTATTTTGAATGCTTCAGTGATCGGCAACCTACTGTTTTAATCCTAAATTAAGGCTATGTTTTGTGCAAAATTGGGTATTGCTGTACATTAATGAAAATGAGAACCGCTACACATAACTGATTCGTTCCTCATACTACAGATTCACTTTTCTTTGTCTTTCCTTGAGACATCTAGTGCAAAATAAGCAAATTGTTAAAATACTATGAATATCAACTCACCAATTGTTGCTTAGAGGGAAGACTCGAAGGTTTCAAGGTTTCTTCATTATATCTTAAAATAATGAAGCTTGTCGAAGACCAAATAGCGTAGAAATGTCACGATTTTAATCATTGTTGTAGATGGTTGCATCATCATTATTCACGAGGTTGTCACATGCGATTCTGCTCAGTTTTTAAGTCTGACGACTTAATTCAAGAAGGATTATAAGTTATTGCTTCTTAAAAGAAAAGAACTATTGCTTAGGCACTAGTTACAAAACTAAAGAAGCCTTCATACGTTCCCCCGTTACTATTATTACTGTGAAAAGCCAGTCTGCATGAGATGTAGAATCACACAGTTTGCACATGCAAGTGTCGGACATTGCCCCTTTCCTAGGTTGTACGTGAAGAAATTCGACTTATCAGACCATAGTCTAGTAAACAGAATTATAAAAATAGATCATGCACACAATTTGCACATGAAGGTGTTGGACTTTGGCCCTTTTACAATTCATACGTAAAAAACGTAAATTGTTTACTAGAAAAGTTTTTCAAACAATTTTCAAAAATCAGCTCGGCTTCATTACAACATCTGCAATTAAATTATGCTGCATGCAACGTCAAGGTTGATATGGCCTAACTGTAACATTTATTAACTTCCAAGAAAATTATCACACTGCCGAAATATCTTTCTACTCATATCATGTTATTCCACTCTACAAAACAATATGTAATTATTTTGTCAACTAGCTTCTTCCAAATTTAATTCCCTGACTGCTACCGTTTCCACTCAAGTTACGAATTTTTACTAAATAAAATACATTTCAATAACTATAATACTTAGTAAGCTACCCTGCTAGCAGAGGCTTTTCCCTTGTGTTTCTCAGTGTTGTACTGCCATTCTCTTCGCGGTTTTGGCTGCTCGCGTTTCGTTTTGGTTGTTTCTGTGCCGAGGAAAAGACCTCTGCAGACAGCCGTTTGGGATTCCTGTTGAGCATGCGCGAGATGAAAATGAGGTTACCATGGAATTTCTGGGTCACGTGTCGGTAATACGATGCCACCACCGGAGTTTGCCAGTCAGTTTCACTTTCTCGAAGAGGATTTCATGACCAGCCAAACTGACAGTATCTTCAAGAGATGAGGCATCGAGCTTACAGGCTGTAATTCCTAGCTTGATAACTGAGGCTATCGGATCATCTATCAGAGCGTTCAGCGGGGAAATAACGAGTACAATCGGCACTTCACTGAGGAGGCCAAGATGCTTGGAGACCGATGGAGCTAGTTGATATATCAACGATTTCCCATGACCCGTTGGTAAACTGACGAATGTATCTTCGCCATTCAATACATGAAACAAAGCTTTGGATTGATATTTAGTCAAAGACTTGATTGAACTATCTTTAAGGGCTTCTAAAGCCTTTTCAACAGCGTCGTTGAAACTTTCACGGGAAAGACTCGCACTCGCCATGTTGATATAGCAGGCTCACTTTTGCACAGCAAACTAGTACAAAAAAGATGCGCGAGTCGATAAAACCAGTTCCACAACCGGTTTAGTCATGTGATTACCTCCTAGATCTTGGAGGTATCTAATACGCATGCTCAACAGGAATCCCAAACGGCTGTCTGCAGAGGGTCTGCAGAGGTCTTTTCCTCGGCACAGAAACAACCAAAAAACGCGAGCAGCCAAAACCGCGAAGAGAATGGCAGTACAACGCTGAGAAACACAAGGGAAAAGCCTCTGCTAGCAGGGTATTAGTAAGCAGGAAGGATGTATCATGCATGTTGTTCACTTATTGGATTAAAATTGCCGGAACGAAAAAGGTCTGTTGAACTTTGCAAGCGAGAGAATAAAGCTTGTTTACAGGATTAACAATACTCGATACAAATTCCGAAAAAATAAGCTGCCTTTCAAACATCTAAAACCACAATTTATATGCTGCATACTTTCGAATTAAAGTTGCTGTGCCTAGACACCCTTCCTTTAGCCCAGTAAGGTTCAAAGAGCATCTGGAGTCAACTCTATCTCAGCTAACTGGTGACAATAAGTCTATCTTCGTTATGGGTGATTTTAATATTAACCTCTTAAATTGTGAAAGTGATCCTGAATCTAATGATTTCTTACTAATGCTAAACTCTTTTTTTCTTCTACCTTATATCTTACAACCAACATGTATTACTGAAAGATCAGCAACCCTCATTGCCAACGAGGCAACCGAGCTAAGAAGCGAGGTTGACTCGGCGGCAGTTTATAGTGCCGTGCGATGTGGGCAACAACTCTCAAATTCTGCGTAACCCTTTAAAATTTGCATTTTTGACCATATTTGGGTGTAAGTAAGACCCCATATTTGGGTAGTGACGTTATGGTCTTGTATTTACAACTCGTGGTCCGAAATTGGGTGACTCAGTGTGCAGCTGTTCGTTGTCTGTTCAAGAGGACCTAACAGGTGAGCAAGCTTTAATAGATTTCTAGTTTGAAAGGGCAATTAGTGCTCCGGTTTGCTTTACAAATTGCATTTAAAGCAACCGCTTTAAAAACATAGGGTTTTACGCTCAAATTTTTGTCAGAACCAGCTTTTTCTTTGCAGCTCGATTTACATTGAGGTAGCGTGTTCGCTTGTCGACTCAGAACCATGTTTTTCAGTGTTCTCTTTTCCTTTATGAATTAAATTTTAAGCGGTAGTTGATCAAGGCATAGGGTTATATTGATTATTTCTCAAAACTTTTATCAGAACCAGCATGTTCTTCGCCGGTCGATTTACATTGAGCCAGTCCTCACCTCCCGTGAGGAATGCAGCGTATTTGCGGACCTTTTATTTTAGAATTTATTCGAGAGATTTTGTCAACCAGCATGTTTTTCTGCCGCTCAATTTACATTGAGAGAGCCCAAAACTCTCGTGAGGAATGCAACGAATTTGCGGACCATTTGTTTTGAAGACTTTCATTATGCCTTTCAAGAGACTCTTTGTCCTGTGACACTCGCTCATTAGATCTTTGTATTTTATTCAAGTTTATATTTTTATACCTCTGATACATTCCGCCCCATTCTTGCGCTTTTCACACATTTTACTTAATTTTTTTACACCAATTTTTTCTTACGTATATTACCACGCGAAACATTTTAACATTTCTTATCCCTGATGACACTGTTGCTCAGAATTTTATTATTGTTTATAATATCAGCAGTCAAAGGCCTCATTTGAACTATCTTTTTCTTTCTAACGTTTATAGTTTTGATACAATTGAATTTTCCGTGAAACATAAGTACTAATTAATATTACTTGCTCATGTATTTACCAAAAAAACTTCAAGCGATGTTTTTATTGCTTAATAATTAAAAAGTGAAAGCCTACAATGTGCCAAAGTTGTTGTTTTGAAGTTGGGTGCCATCCTTTTCTATAGTGGAATCCATTTTAAACCTCTAAAATTATGAAAAAAATATCGCGAAGAGTTGAATAGGCACATTTCACAAAAGATAAACGAATTCGCCTCGTTGGCACTTGCCGGAAGGTACCCCTAGTTGATAAAATATTTGCAAATACTTATGCTATGAATGCCATCAGTGGTAACTTAGTCTCTAAAATCTCTGATCATCTTAATTCCTGATTGTGGACAATCTCAAAGTAAACTATAAAGTATTAAATTATTATAAAAATGACTTTTCCAAATTTGATGAAGAGAAATTTATCAATGACTTCTCACTTCTACACTGGAATAACATCTCAAGTGACTATATGGATGCCAACACTAAATTTGACATCTTCTACAATCAGATATCTCAATTTATAAATTCTCATATACCACAAAGAAAGCTCTCCAAACGTGAAATTAAGCTATCTACTAAGCCCTGGATTACTAAACCTATTCTTGCCAAAATTCGATATAGAGATAAGCTCTATTCCAAAATCATCAGGTGTAAACATTCAAATCCAAATTTGATATACCTTCATAAGAAATTCAGGAATAGTGTTGTCAAAGATGTTAAACCAAGCAAATCTAATTATTTCAAGAATTACTTCTTGTGTGATAAGCATAATATGAAAAAAATCTGGTCTGGAATTAGATCAGTCATCAACATTAGTAAAGTTAAAGCTGATTACATTCCCAGTATTCTAGAAAATGGAAAAACTGTTGACAATCCCTGTGCTCTTGCTAACACTTTTAATAATTTCTTTGTTAATGTGCATAAAAACACTGACAAATACATTCCGTGTGAGAACTGTTGTCCAACCTGTTTTCTGAAGGGCAATTTTCCTGACTCAATGTTTCTCTCCCCTGTTACTTCAGTTGAAGTCGATTCATACATCTCTCAAATGGACAATAACAAATCCACTGGTCCTTATAGTATTCCAGTCCCACTGCTAAAAATTCTTAAGACTCATATTTCCCCACTTATTTCATCCCTAATTAATGATTCTTTTCTCTGTGGTATTTTTACCAGCAAACTTAAATTGGCAAAAGTTACCCCAGTTTTTAAGAAAGGTTCCAGGCAAGACAAAGATAACTATAGGCCAATATCAGTTCTATCTATTTTTAGTAAAATTTTTGAAAAGGTTATGTTTAAGTGCCTTTATGGCTATCTTGAATCTTGTAACATTCTTTATCCACTTCAATTGGCTTTAGACAAAAGTGCTCGACAAATCATACACTGATACAAATTACTAAATCAATCCGTAACTCAATTGACAACAATGAGTTTGGCTGTGGCATTTTTATTAATCTAAAAAAGGCATTTGTTACAGTTAATCAATCCATTCTTTTGTCAAAACTGAATCATTACGGAGTAAGAGTTAAAGCCTATGACTGGTTTCATTCGTATTTGTCCAATAGAGAACAATTTGTATGTATAAATGGCCATAACTCTGATTCTCTTTCTATCACTTGTGGTGTACCTCAGGGATTCATTCTTGGACCCCTCTTGTTTTTGCTATATATTAATTTACCGAACACCTCGAAACTGCTTAATTTTCACTTATTTGCTGATGACACTAACATATATTGTTCACATAAAAACCTTAATGATCTCGAACTAATCCTAAATCAAGAGCTCCATGAAGTGGCTGAGTGGATGAAATCTAAGACTAGCTCTCAGTATTTTGAAAACTAATTTTGTTCTTTTTCATTCTAAAAGACTTAAACCATACAAGTCATTAAATCTAATAATTGATGGTGTGAACATCCAAGAAGTTTCTATGGTCAACTACTTAGGTGTCACTTTTGACTCAAACTTGACTTGGAAAAATCATGTTAATGCACTCTGCTTAAAACTATCGAAAACCGTAGGTATATTTTCCAAATTAAGGTACTATGTTAATGTTGATATACTTATTATGCTTTACTATTCCCTTATTTACCCTTTCTTACTTATGGTATCCAAGTTTGAGGTCTCACATACCCAACCTACATAAACCAGACTGAAACTACTTTGCAAAAACGAGTTGTCAGATTAATGACTTTTTCCGACCCTAGATCTCATTCTGAGCCATTGCTGAAGTCTCTCAGACTCTTAAAATTCTCTGATGTAATTCATCTTGAAATTCTCTCTTTTGTTTATCAATGGTACCATAAACTAAGCCCTTCTTGTTTTGTTAATTATTTTAGCCCAGCTTCTTCAATTCATTCATTTCATCAGGGGGGGCTGGCAGCAGCCTTTGGTCTTGCCGCGTTTCGGCTTTCCATGATCGCCCCAGTTAAGAAATCTGTCAATCATCCGAGAACTGTAGCGAGCATGTGCGTAACCGCTTGGTTGGGAATAACAACAAGTTCGTCTTCGCAGCGATTCCAACGGTGTGAAGTGAGTTCGCTTTTGGTCGTGTTGGTCTTTGCTTTCTTTGCTGTTACCAATTTTTTTCCACGGGAATGTGGAGCTTACGTTTTCCTTTCTTCTGGTCTTGCATTTGTCATTACATGCGGTTTACTACGCTAAGAACGAAGCCAGTGAACATGTTCCTCGATGTCCGACCTTTTGCCTAAAATGTGTTTCTGTTTAGAAGACCCACAAGACTAAAAGGAAGGCCGACCCTCCAACACGTATGTAGAAGAGTTTATATTTTCAGGTGAAAGGCCTAAAAGTAATTCTTCGTGATACTAAAAAAAGTGCGGCGGCTGTGGTCAAGTAGAAGAGTTGTCAGAGTTGTTCACAGTTTACTACACATTTAAGACTGCGAGAAGAAATGATGATTGAGATTCTTAATTTTACTTCCTTGGTTGTGAACTTATCCTGGCAGAGTTGCGTCGGATGATTGAGTGGCATGGTCAAATCTCGTAGTTCATGTATTTTTTTATGTAATAGAAGGTAAATAAATTTTGCTAAGAGATCACTCTCTCTTGATTTTGCACATGTTGATATGTTTATTAATAAGTTTCGTTCTTCGTGTGTTTTAATTTAAACTTTACCGTAGTTTCTATCAAATGAATCTTAGGCAAATGAAACGGTAATTATTTTTTGTGTTTGGAATTCTCTTTTCATGACAGCGGTTATTACACTGCCTTCAGTTTGAGTCCTCATTCAAGTGTCTTTTGTTGCAAACAAAGAGGGAAAAAATGATAAATTCCAAAAACTACACTGCCCCTTGAAACAAGATTATGGTCAGGAAAATGGTGACATTTCTATTTTTGCCTTTCCTTTGGCCACTGTGATCAGTTTTTGCCATACAGTTGCATGTAATTTTTTACACCTTTGGAAATCAACCTGCCAGGTTAGTTTGTGTCTGTATATAAATGTAGTCAAACCCTCTCAACTTAAAAATTGCCTTGTAATTGGATATGAAAAACACCATAGGATGCGTTGGAAAAATGCAAAATCATATTATTAAGATAATATTAACAGTTAGAGACTCGTGTTGAGGCAGGCAAAACCATTTTTCAGAGACCATAAACATTCACTGGCTTTGATGTTACAACAAGTGGCTAAAGGTATTAACATGTGAGATCACCTCCCTGGGCTTACACTCAAAGAGAGTATTGGTAGTAGGGCACATTGTTTATTTCCCTTCCCTTTGTAAGCCAAAAGACCTTATTTTATAATTCTGATTCATTTCATATAGCATGCAGAATTAAGTTAGCTTTTAAACTTAGAAACAGGGAAAAAACTTGGGGAAAAAATGGTGGTACCAAAAATGTAACTATAGACTGCTCTTCAACAACCTTCACAGCCCAAACAGACACCCTGTTCAAAACTCTAAAGGGTGAAATGGTCACCAGCCTAGATGGGCAGCACATACCCATCTAGGCCAAAAAGAACGAGAAAAAACTGCTGAAGGGATTGGGCTAAAGGTGCAATAACTTCTTTTGATGGTTCAAAAAAAAATCAATTTTACAAAAACAATTGGAGTTGTACATTTTTCAAGCTCCTTCTGTTCTCTTTATAAACTTTGCAAAACATTTAATTTTCTTTTTTCTGTTTCTTGTACTTCAGTCCTTTGAGGGATTTTCTCAATGCATACCCCTCTCTGATGTATTCACTCTTATTAGCAACTGGATAAGCCTCTTGCCCCCACACTGACCCATTATAACCATTTCAAGTAAAATTAAGAATAACAGGGTAATTTTTGTTCAAGGAAATACTTGAAACCGAAGTCACTTATCTAGTACACAACTACTAAATACAGTATTGCTGTTGGACATTTATTATCACGCCAATGATATTCCAGTGAAGGTTCAGTAAAAAGCTCCCAGCCCTCTGATATTAAAAAATAGCTTATACTGACAGACCCAGTATATGTGAAGCAAAGTGACTGGAAATTTACCCTGGCTTTTACTAAACTGGCCCAGCATTCTGTATTTTCGTCTATAAATATTTGTTGTGGCTCCCGGTTTACAAACAAACTTACGAACAGCGTTGCAAGACTCGTACTAATAGAGTGAGTTCGTAGCATATGTTTAGGATAAGGAAGAGAGTTCTTAATACTACTGTAGGTGGAAAAATATAAGAGATGGAGACTAGGCTGGTTGCTCGAAAATTCACGAAGCTTATAAATACTAAACTGAACTTGCCGAGATGCCGAATCACGATAAGTGAAGTCACCCATGAACTGTTCATACATCACGCCTCCTGATGTCCAAAAATTCCATTCAAAATATTATTGAAAACCTATTCTTGATGTTTGGACACGGCAAAACTTAAAACCGAGCCAAAACTCATTGTCCTTCCATGTCTGCACTCTCCGCCATATTTGTTTTGAAGGAAAATGGTACTCAGTCTTCCTCGGCCAAATTTCTTAACTGGGGCGATCATGTAAACTCAGTTCCAGACCTCGCTGCCAGCCCCTGCATTTCATACTCGTCTGTAGCGTTGCAGTTGTGTCCTCCGTTGCAGTTTGGTCCTCTCACCTATCAACCAATAGAATGGGGTTTTGTTTCTTCCAATCAAAGTGCGTTGTGATCGTGTCTTCACCATTTGACTTCCCAACTAGGGGAGGGCTGTAGTATGAGTTTTGTTCGTTTCGTTTTCCTGATCCAGCGAAGATCCAGCGTTTTGGCTGATGGGTTTTTGGAGAATTTTACAGAAGTGCGAATTATGTTCGAAACTTTCCTCGGTCAACGCATATGTTCATATGTTGGAGAGCTAGAACTCGTGCCCAAATAAAGAGTTGGAAGAGGGACAGTAGCAAGAAGAATGATCCAGTAAGAAGAAGAAGAGATGCAATGATTTTCGAGCTTCTGAGGTAAGGTGTTATTTGCAGTTCTTTCACGATCAAAAGGTTTTTTTTATATAAGAATTAGAGTCATGGTGCAGATAAGCTCAAGCTAGGCTAGCTCTTGTTTTTATAAATCGTGAAGTTGTGAGCTTTTTTGATTTTGTTGCAAATTGTAAGCAAATTGAGCTTATTTACCGAACCAGGCATGTAAAAACTGACCATAACAAGAAAAACTGAAGCATTGTCCATGGGGATTTTGAAGTCTTCTTTCAGAAAATAATACATTAACACTTGATTTTAGAAATTGAGAACCGATTTCAAAGTTTAGGTTAAAGAGTTTCCTGTACATATATGAGGGCCCTCCAAATAGCAAGTTTAGGGGTTATAAGTGCAGTCATTTATTTCAGTCAGCCGACTGTATGACTCTCTGAAAGTGGCTAAGAATAATAATGTGGAAATTCAATGTGGATGTGTTTTGCTTTTGATTTGGAAGATGACGCTATTAGACTTTTTTGGATCAAAATTCTGCAAGAAATGTGAGTGCGGTTTAGCCTAACTCTTTAAGATGGACACCTCTGGGATCAGAAAAAAGCGTCTGTCTTAAAGAGATGTCAGTCTTTTAGAGAATCTTAATTATAAAGGGAGTAAAGTAAAGCAGGGACCAGCTCTAGTTATCCAATATACAGTGTAGCGGGATGTCCGTTAAGGGATTTTGTATTTTAAAATTCACTCATAAGAGCTACAGTATAGTCCTGGACTCACTATCATGCTGAATTTCACATATCAACAACAACAACAACAACAGTTTATTTCTACTACTGTAAACAACTAAAAGAATTTACAAGATTATAATTATAATTACATAGTAGCGGGACACTCAAAGTAACTAAAAAGCTAAACTAGTTGGGTGACCGTAATTATGATAATTAAAACTGTGAGAGTCAGGAAAGAGGCACAACAAATACAATGGTACACATAAATATCATAAACTTGATACCAAAGTAAATATACAGAACAAAACAAAACAAATAGATAGATACATGTGTATAAACCATCAAAATATCAGTAAAGATTAATAGAGACTAATGAAATGCGAAGTTAGTTCTTTTTTAAATTGATTAGAAGTACAACACTTGAATCTTTCATCGAGTTCATTCCAGATTAGCATTTTCGGCTTCTAAGCTCGCATTCCTTTCCTCAAGTGAATCAAGTCTTGCTTGTAGAGCCTTGTAGTTGTCATCAACTTTTTTGAATAGGTCGTCTAGCCTGGAATGAATCGGCTTGAGTTTGCTATCGAACAGCGACTCAAGGTCCTTTAGAGAAGGCTTGTCGTTTGATGGCTTTTCGCTTGTTACATAAACGGACCAAAAAATAAAGAAAAACGATGTAAAAATCTGCATTAAGCAGTGAACGGAAGATGTATCACACACAGTAAGCAAAACACTTCCGCCATCTTTGCTGACCGCTTCTACGTGTAAAATCTGTGGAAAAAATTCTGTACACCTAGGTAAATATCAGATAAGTCAACATTCAGAATTCCCTTTGGAGACAATGGTGCCTTGTCACTCCAACTGAAATTTATATGCCAGTGCATGAGGTCAATGCCTTAGTTCCTCTTTTAATTTATGGTCATTTTTACATGATAACTTCTAATTTGGTATGCAGATTTTTTTTCCTGGGAGAGGGTGTCTTTGCAAACTGTCAAGGCAACCACATTGTCACTGACCATTTAATGACATAGCATCTCAGGTGAGAGTTAAACATAAACCCATCTGAACTTTTTACCCTTTTGAAAGACTTTTGTAACAAGAAAAATGAGTACCATTTTTGAGCTATTTTGAAAAAATAGCTCATATGTCAGTGGTGCAAGCGTATGTATCTTTGTGGCTCTGTGGCTCTGTGGCTCTGTGGCTCTGTGGCTCTGTGGCTTTGTGGCTTTGTATGTTGGGATGTTTGTTGCAAGAGCCAATAAGGTTGAAGGTACTATGAGTTGATGCTTAGGAACCAATGAGATCTTCGCATCTATTTATACATGGCATTGTTAAAGGTCGAACAAGGGCACTTTGAGACCGCCATCTTGATCCTTCACAATTTTTTCGTCTTTTATTACGGGTACAGGTGTTTGGAAGCATTACATAAAATATCTTCGTTTCAAACGCTGTGAACAGTGATGCCCCTTTTTAAGGGTTCATATTTAAGTGTGGTCGCTGCTTCGGGCCATTTCTGACCTAATTCGGCTATCGGTACAACGCACGTCAGTATGAGTTCTGTTTCACCTGCTACAACTGGGTAGAGTATAAAAGATCATATATTTTCAATCTCTTCCAATGAAGCAATAATTGATATTTAGATATAGACTTTAATTCGAAAGTATGCGCCCTTTAAAATGTGGTTTTAGAAGTTTAAAAGGCAGCTTTTTTTTTCTGAAAGCTGTATCGAGTATTGTTAATCCCGTAAACAAGCTTTAAAAATATTATTCTCTCGCTTACAAAGTTCAACCGACCTTTTTCGTTCTATTTAGTAAAGATGCGTAACTTTTGTAGAAATAGTAGCGTTAGGGAAAAAAATTGGAAGAAGCTAGTTGACACAATTATTAGATACTGTTATATTCAGTGGAGCAACATGATATAAGTAGAAATATATTTCGGCAGTTTGATAATTTTCTTGGAAGTTAATAAATGTTAGGCTATCAACCTTGACGTTGCATGAAACATAATTTAATTGCATATGTTGTAATAAAGCCGAGGTGATTTCTTAAAATCGTTTGAGAAAATTTTGTAGTAAGACAATTTGCCTCTTTTTACGTACGAATTGTGAAGGGCCAAAGACCAACATCTTCACATGCAAATTGTGTGCATGAGTTATTTTTATAATTCTGTTTACTAGATTCCTGTGTGATAACTCGAATTCCCTCACGTACGAACCACGAAAGGGGGCAAAGTCCAACACTTTCACGTGCCAGCTGTGTGACTGTACATCTCATGCAGATTGGCTTTTCACAATAATATAGTAACTCGGACGTATGAAGACCTGTTTCGTTTAGTAACCAATGCCTTAAAAAAGGCTCTTTTCTTTTAAGAAGCGATGGCTTTTAAAACATGACGAAATAATTTGTCGGAGTTAAAGACTGTTTCACAAATGTTAATAAATGTTAGGTTATCAACCTTGACGTTGCATGAAACATAATTTAATTGCAGATGTTATAATGAAGCCGAGGTGATTTCTTAAAATCGTTTGAGAAAATTTTGTAGTAAAACAATTATTTTGCCTTTTTTTTACGTACGAATTGTAAAAGGGCGAAAGGCCAACATCTTCACGTGCAAATTGTGTGCATGAGTTATTTTTATAATTCTGTTTACCAGTTAACTGTGTGATAACTCGAATTCCCTCACGTACGAACCACGAAAGGGGGCAAAGTCCAACACTTTCACGTGCCAGCTGTGTGACTGTACATCTCATGCAGATTGGCTTTTCACAATGATAAATAGTAACTTGGACGTATGAAGACCTGTTTCCTTTTGAAACCAAATCCTTAAAAAAGGCTCTTGTCTTCTGAGAAGAAGAAATAAGTTGTCGGAGTTAAAGACTGTTTCACTGAGTAGAATCGCACGTGAAAACCTCGTGAATTATGATGATGCAACCATCTACCACAATGATAAAAATCCTGGTATTTCGTAACTATTCAGTATTCGATGAGTCACATTTTGGCTTAAGAAACTCCGAGGAAACCTTAGAGTTTTCCTTCTAATCAACGTTTGGTGAGTAGAAATTTATTTCACTTTAACGATTTGTTTAACTTGCACCAGATGTAACAGGGAAAGACAGAAGAAAGTGAATATATAGCTTGAGGATCGATTCAGATGAGCGTTTCGCGTTTTCATTGATGTACCACAATACGCAATTTCGCACATAAACCTAATCTACATTTAGGATAAAAGAGGTAGATTCGTCACTCTTGGTAAGGTTACACCGAAGCATTAAAGTTACACTGAAGCATTCAAAATAGCTCATGCACGTTTTAACGTGCCTATGTTTAAATCAGGGCTGTGACTTTTCACATAATTCCAACATAATTTTATGAAAAAAGTAAGCAAGTTAGACATTCTATATGCAAGAAACAAAAAGCATTATTAATTTTTCATGCACCCCTCTGCCAATCCCTCTGCCCCCCAAAATAAAGTGTGGCAGCATAACTTGACTGATTTGACCTAACCAGAAATTTCAAGAATTCTTGTCGTTCTGCTGGTCATAAACCGCTGTTAACAAGCAGTACATTTCTCAATTCAGGTTCTTAAAACTAACAAAAAGAATTAAAAAAGTTAAGTTTCATTTTTGTCTGATATTGCATTTAAAGCCTTTCTAACTCTCGTAGTGAATATATACCCATATTTTTTTTGACATGTTGATCTAGTCAATGAGCACATTTTCTGGGACATTCCTTTCCACATGCAGAGGAAGAATTGCAATAAGATAAAAAGAGACATTGACTGTCACATTCTACTTCAACATAGAGCAATGACAAACCTCAAAGTGACCCATCCTACTATCTTTTGCTTTGAACCATGTCTGGCTCTTGTCACAGAGAAGTGGCATTACTTTGACTGTCTCACCTTTCACCAATGGCCAGATCTCCTTCAAGGTGGGTTCGCATACGTCACCCAAACATATGCTGAGCTGGCGAGTTGCTCAGCCCCTATGTTGGGGTGTTTCTCCAGGTTAGTAGAGAAAGAAAATAATCGGCTCCTGATGCTTTGGCTTACTTGATTAAGCTCTTTGCAGTCTTGACTGTGTTTTCTACTCGTTCATTGTTTTGGCGGTAGCCCAGGGAGCTGGTTACATGTTCAGTCCCAGGTGATTACAAAAATTTCTCAAATTCTGCAGAGTTAAAGGGTGGTTCATTGCCACTTAGCAATTCATTAGATGTTCCATGTGTAACAAAATGTCTCTTAAGTTTCTTTATGATGACAGTTCCTGTTTTGCTGTGTAACTGATCCACTTCAAAGTACCCAGAGTAGTAATCTACTATGCAGAGATAATTCTTGTCATCAAGTGTGAAGATGTTAGTGGCAACTTTCTCCCATGGCCTTGATGTGGGCTCATAACAGATAAGTGGTCCTTCAGTCTGGTTACTCTGAAGTGACATTCAGACGTCACATTTCTGGATGTATAGTCAGTGATTTCAGCATTTGTGCTTGCATGGCCAGTATACTGTCTCCCGTGCTCTATATAAACAACCTTTGATCCAATAAGGGAGTAGTGTAGCTTCTGCTTGATCTTTTGTTTTAGGGTCTGCGGTATGATGCATCACTGGCCCTTGAATATTACACCATCATGTACTGAGAGCTCATCTCGGATTTCAAAGTACTGGTGAATGGCTGCTGGTTGTTCACTACTGGCCCAATGATGAGTAAAAGCACCTAATTAAATTAATGTGTGGACAGCAAGTTCTGCTAACCTCTTCTAGTCCTGCTACAAGTGCTAGGTCGTTTGCGAATCCAAGCTTGGTAAGATCTCGCAAACAGCAGGTTGTCTTCTGCTCTGATTAGGCTGATTCAGTAAACCTCACTTATTTAGGCCGTCAAGGAACAGATGCAGAGAGTAGTTGATCACAATAATGAAATAACAGGAGCAAGGTTGTAACCATAGTACCCTGCTGTATCATCAAAGAATGTGGTTTCTTCTCAGGACCAATTGAGTAGTCTCAGTTTCCTGATAATTATAGTGACTTTAACTCAGCAGCAATTGGTTAAAGTTGAAATGGAAGTGTGTCAGACATTGCTTACCTGCTTACGTGTTCAAGACCTTCCTACCTATGTTTTCTTCCTCGCCTTACGAATGAACCCCTCTAGTGATCTTTAGTATAGACTCAATCTTATTTTGCAAGAAAACATATTCCAGTTTAGCAAACAATTTAACCCTTGGCAGGCCTAAATGGTAGAAAGATGACCATTGCTTTTTTTATCTTGTGTTCTGTTAATGGAACTCAAGTTCAGATGAATTTGTGAGGTTTCTTGAATTCACAGCTGCTATATTAGAAAAGCATTGTACATACTGTAAGAGTAGTGTAGGATATTACAAGAGTCTTTGATTGTAAAAAGTTTGATGTTTTTGGATCCCTAATCGATTGTGGGAGGTGGTCACTTACAATGTGCAAGAGTTGTTTTCACATGGAAGTTATCATTAACAGTTATGTTATGGGGAAGGGAGGTAAAGGGCTGGGTATTTTGATTTTATCGAACACAAAATGCAGGTTCCACATTTACTGTTACATAGAGGTTAGAATTTTCAGCCACAGATGGATAAGTCACTTTTGTACCCCATTCTCAAATGCTTCCGCCCACCAACCCCATACTTAAATACCTGCCAAATAAAGTATCAACAGGTCCTAATGTTGATCCGTTATCTTTGCAGATTTTGTACCTAAAGATGCTCTCTTCAGAAGGGAGGTCAGGTTTTCCATGGACAGAACCCCGTCACAGAACAATATTTTCACAAACTAGAAAAGGAAAACAATTGAGTCATGTTATTTGGTCCAGTAAATCAACGTTTTGTAGTATTGATATTAACATTAGGAAAGAGAGAATAATGGCAGGGATCAAATCATAAAGATCTGTAAATATTTAGTACTTGTATACAATGGTAGGCAGTCAAAAGGAAAATTGTATTGATCTAATTAAATGCTGGGTTCCTCATAAGAGTCAGGTAATTTTGAAACATACACCTTAACTTTTTAACTAGCTTTTATTAAATTGCTCCAAATTCAAGATGGCATTTTTCCTGAAAAATAAATTTATGGGCGTGATTCCTCAAATTTCTGTCATTCATCGTTCATTATTAAATCAAGTGTCAATAAATTAACAAACTTAAGGCAAGAATTTATACGGCTGAGGTATTTGCTCTCATAACCTTTAATCCTGGGAGCGATTTTACATGAAGTGGTACCAATTGGGAAGTCCAGTGCTAGGTGCTTTCCTTTTTTATTTGCTAGCAATTTTGACTTTTTTAGACATTTTCCTGATATTTCGCTCTAAAATTTGATCATACACATAAATGTCAACCATAAAAAAATTTCCTATTATGGTTTATCATAGCATCTGGGATATAAAGGATATTGGAGGGCTATAGAATGATTTATGATAGTGCCTACATGGAAACCTGGACTTAAGTGAGTTTTTAAGTTCTTACCTTAATTGCATTCAATAGGAATGTTACCCAAGCCCAAGTAAAATAAATCACAAGGTTTAAGGTTACCTAATAGTTCCACTGTTGTCGCCGAGATTTCAAGTTGCCGGTTAAATATCACAAGTAGGCGTTGATCAAATGGCTAGGGATTTCTTTAGATTCTATTTTTCTGCTATTTTCGTATGAAAGTAGCTGGGGACCACGTTCATAGTAGCCAGAGGAGATCCCAGCCCCCCGCCTCTTAATGACAGCCCAGCCAATACACTGTAAGCATTAACTATTATCATTATGTACTTGGGATGGGTTCCTTCAATTTAGATCTTAGGCGGGGTTCTCCCTTGTCTTCAGTGCATGATATAAAGCAACTAAAATAAATGTGCAAAATTAAGTGCTCATTAGTATTGTCCGATTGTATTTTATAAATTGTTATTTTTTGTATAGCGTCTCTTCAGCAGTTGTGCATGTGTTGCTATTATTTCTATGTATCTCCATTACAAAGGCTGGTGAAATCACGTATCAAATATAATGTATTAACTTACTGGGAAAATGGCATATCACGTGGATTTTTTTTTTCAGCTATACACTGAAAATTTCAAAGAGAATACCACTCTTTGAATGAACAGATCTTAACCTTTTCCTGAATCAATTTTCCTCCTCTCATACTTACAGTATCTGAATGTTTGCTTATAGATGCTAACCTGTGGGGAATGTTATCTCTGTTGCACTTCCTTTTCTGTCAGGGTGCAGGGGTATCAAGACATGCATGAGAAAGGAACGATTTTATATTAAGCTTATGGAAGGGTTAATAGTATGCAGTTTTTTGCCTGATGTATAGACTGACCCAGAGCTAGTTTTGTAAGGGTTAACTAGTGGCTTTTATATTCATCTATAACTGAAGGTTTGACAGTGCTTGTAGGGATGGCTATTGTATTATAACGAATTCATCCACCATTAAATAAGTCCCCCTGCGTGCCCTCGTACCCTGCTTGACCACAGGCTGTAGGTTGGTGGGGAAGCTAAGGTAGCACTGACTTTATAGGCCCCATTTATATGAAGAAACATTATCCCGGGAAAAGGGTGTCTCTTCCTTTAACGATCAATTTTATGAGAATAAAACTGACTCCTTTGCCCAAGCTAACAGCGATTGATCTAAAACAGCGAGCGCGCATGCTTTCAAAGTGTTTGTGTGGAGAAACGGTGGCCCCCTACCATCGAAAGGGTGATCGGTCTAGGCGCGGCATCCTTCTAGCCGAGCGTAAGTGCGCGAAACGTTGGCACCCAGGACGGCTAAACCCTTATACCCTGGACAACGTTTCTACATATAAAGGAGGCCTTAAATGGCTTACCGGTAATTGGTATCGTGACGTGACCTGGCCTAAATATTGAATTTCCCAGTATATACCAGGAATAAACGGCCCTAGCGTTTGAATCATTGGGGTAATCCGTTGTTCATGTACAACGTGCATCAAAAGCTGTGCCTCCTTATTTAAGTAGTATAGTAAGGACGGAATTGACCTCTCTTTGGGAAGAATCTCATAAAGAAGAGAAGGCATACATTATGGGAATCGTGCATAGTCATGAAGGCGAAAGCAAACTAACTTTTTTTAAAAAAATGTAATATACGCCACTTCCAAATTTCTCATAATGCACCTTATTTGCGCCTTATTTGTACCTTCTTTTCTCCTGGGTATTATAGCCGTCCCAAGAGAAATTGAAAACATTGCTTATGCAATATTTTGGGGGGAAAATAAGGCGCATTATGGGAAATGTGGAAGTGGCGTATACAAAGAAAGGGGATGTTTTACTCTTCATCCGCCATTTTCACATCTCCCATAACACGCCTTCTTTGCCCCCCCCCCCCCCCCCCCATTTTTCCATGACCCTTGCACTTTATTTCCCCTGGGTATTACAGTCGTTCCAAGAGAAATTTAAAGACTGCTTATGCAAAACAAGGCCTATTATGGAAGATGTGAAAATGGCGAATTATCCCTGTTAGCTTTTTCAATTTTCTATTGTTCACGAAAAGGGCAAATTTGACAAGAATTTATAAAATATTTATAACCCTAACCCTAATTAAAACAGGATGAAAAAGAGGCAGGTCGTGGGTCTTACAAAAATGTCATTTTGCGAAATTGGTGAATTTGGCAAGGATTCATCAAGGGTCTGGGAAAAAATTTAAATAGGACAACAAAAGAGGCTTATTGGCAGCTGGCAATTTTCACGAAAATGGCAAATTAGAGAAACTGGCAAGAACCCATCAAAGGTTTTGCAAAAACTCAAATAATGTGACAAAGAGGGAAATCTTGACAAATGGCGATTATAAGAAAATGGCAAATTTTGGGCGAAAAAGGGAAATTTGGGTAAAAATAGCGAGTATGCGAAAAACTCATAAAGAGTTTGGCCAAATATTCAAATGAGATGACAAAAAGGGGCATCTTAACAAATGGCGATTTTACGAAAATTGCAAATTTGGCAAGAATTTATAGGTTTGGCAAAAATAAAAACAGGAGGCATGTCAATAATTGTGGGTTTTACGAAAATGACAAATTTTGCGAAATTGGCGAATTTGGATTTACCAAAGGCCTGCCATAATTTTAAATGAGACTACAAAAGAGGCACTCTTGGTTTCTCTTGGTTTGCAACCACGAGACAAGGCGGCCATGCTGGGGATCAATACATATAATTTTTCTCGAAGAATTAACATGAAAATAGAGTTTGGTTCCCAGAGGAGACCACCAACATGGCCGCCGTGACGTCAAGTACAAACCAGCAATATTGACAGTTGGCGATTTCACGAAATAGGCAACTTGAGAAAATGGGGGATTGGGCAAGAATCCATCGAAAATTTGGCAAAAACTCAAATGAGGTGACAGAAAGAGGGCAATCTTGCCAAATGGCGATTATAAGAAAATGGCAAATTTATGCGAAAAAGGCAAAATTAATTTCGGCAAAAAATGGAGAGTTCAAGGCTTTGGCCAAATACAAGTGAGATGACGAAAAGGGGCATCTTGACAAATAACAATTTTATAAAAATAACAAATTTGGCAAAAAGTTATAAAAGTTTGGCAAAAATGTAAGCAGGATGATAAAAGAAGGATGTCGATAATTGTGGGTTTTACGGAAATGTCATATTTTGCGAATTTGGCAGAGGATTCATTACATGTAAAGGTCTGGGCGTATTGACAGTTGCCGATTTTCGCGAAATTGGCAAATTAAAGAAAACGGGCAATGGATAAGAATCCATGAAAGGTTTGTTAAAACCTCAATTGAGGTGACAAAGAGGGGAATCTTGACAAATGGCGATTATAAGAAAATGGCAAATTTAGGCGAAACCGAAAATTTCGGCAAAAATGGAGAGTTCAAGGGTTTGGCCAAATACAAATAAGATGACAAAAAGAAGCATCTTGACAAATGACAATTTTATGAAAATGACAAATTTGGCAAAAATTTATTAAAGTTTGACACAAATGTAAGCAGTATGACAAGGGAGGCATGTCGATAATTGTGGGTTTTACGAAAATGACATTTTTTGCGCAATTGGCGAATTTGGCAAAGGATTCATTAAAGGTCTGGCAAAAAATTTAAATGAGACGACAAAAGAGGCATATTGACAGTTGACGACTTTCGCGAAAATGGCAAGTTTGAGAAAACGAGGAATTAGGCAAGAATCCATCAAAGGTTTGGAAAAACCTCGATTGAGGTGACAAAGAGGAGATTCTTGACAAATGGCCATTATAATAAGAAAATGGCAAATTTAGGCGAAAAAGGCAAATTCGGCAAAAATGGCGAGTGTGCCAAAAATTCATCAAGGGTTTGGCCAAATATTCTAATGAGATGACAAAAAGGAGCATCTTGACAAATAGCGATTTTACGAAAATGACAAATTTGGAAAAAACTTATTTAGGTTTGGCAAATATTAAAACAAGATGACAAAAGAGGTATGTCGATAATTGTGGGCCTTACGAAAATTACATATTTTGCGAAACCGGCGAATTTGGCAAGGATTGAGATAATGACACAACAAAACAGGCATATTTTCAGTTGACGATTTTCACAAAAATGGGAAATTTGGGAAAAGGGGGAATTGAGCAAAAATCCATCCATGATCTGACAAAACCTCAAATGAGGTGGCAAGAAGGCAATATTGACAAAAGGCAGATTTCCACAAAATATAGCGAGTGTGCCAAAAATTCATCAAGGGTTTGGCCAAATACTCAAATGAGATGACAAAAAGGTACATGTTGATAGTTGGCGATTTTTAGGACAATGACAAATTTTGCGAAGATGGCAAATTTGGCAAAGAGTTATCAAAGGTTTGACAAAGAGATGACACAAAGGGGCATCTTGACAAATGGCGATAATAACAAACATGGCAAATTGGGCAACAGTTCATTTAAGGTTTGTCAAAATTCAAACGAGGCATGTCGATAATTGTGAGTTTTACGAAAAAATGCTAAATTTGGCAAGAATACATGAAAGGCTTGATCAAAATTCAAATGAGATGCCAAAAAAGGCTACCTTGACAATGACTGATTTTTCGAAGAAGGCAAATTTTTGCCAAAAATGGTGAATTCGACGAAGGCTAATCAAATGCTTGGCAAAAACTCATAAATGAGTTGACAAAAAGAAAGCATGTGAAAATTTGGGTACCAGTTGAGATTGAACCTCTGTGGTTCCCCTCTGTTGATGAAATTACAGAGAAATATCTGACAATCGACTTGACATAGTTATCAAGAAAAAACAAAGCATTTTCATTGTCGTTGACGAAGATATAGCCTCTGACTGAAATACTTCCATCAGTGCATCGAGATGGAATTAACTAATTCAGAAAACGGCACTAAACTAAGCTCGATCAAATGTGGCCATAGAAACGCAAGTAATTTCTGTAGTCATAGGTGCATCAGAAGTAATCAAGAAAACAACGTCTTTAACTGTTTTTGGCAGTAACCTGTGTACAGCCACCCTCTACCCCCAACAGAAAAACTCAATGAGGGAAAAGATCAGGTTTTTTAGCATCATTTTCGATTATGTTTCCCGCGAATTGAAACATCACATATATATATAGTATTTTGTTGTTTTCTTTTCATCCTGATGGGGATGTGCTGCTGGACAAGGTCGCATTTTCACGTCTAGATTAGCTATAATGAGGTTGAACATTATAATGGTATCAACAGCAGAGTCGCGGTTGCAAAGTTGTCTTTATAAGGCACATGCATAGTAAGAAAGGACTACATATATTATGATCGCCAAAATTATATTTGTCAAAAAGTGGATAAGATGGCTTCTATAGGGTCCGTAGAATAGGCAGTATACATGTAATAATGGGGTAGGGGTTCTGAAAGGCCAGCTGCATACACCAAGCAAAAATTTCAGTTTGGCAGTAAGGATTCAGAGAATGACACTAGCCAAAAAGGTAGAGACTTCCAAGTTATGATTGACAGGACATTCATCCACCTAGCTAGTTACTTTAGAACATCAATGGCATGGCAGTGCAAATTAAACCTTCTGTGATTTAAAACAGGGAGATTTGCCGATCAACCTCATCTACACTCAATGAAAGTACTTCTCCCATAGTACAACCACCCTTTTCGGTTCGACCAACTGCCGGCAAGGACCAATAAGAACTGTCCTTCTTTTAAAGATAAAGACATATTTTGAAATAACATATGCGTTTCAAACTATGGCCCTTGTTGCAGAAGTCTTAGTTTGCGACATTTCAAACTCTGGTGATGTTTCGATACCACCCTTTGCATTATTGCAAAATACAGCATTTAACTCTTCTGTTCTTAGCTCACAAATCGTGTCCACTCAACTTACCTGACCGGCGTCAGAGATCTTTCTTGGCAAAAAATAGGTGCACTTGACTGGGCCCAAGGTTTGCGCTAACGCATAATGTGATCTAACAATTGTGACTTATTTTGCGTTAACTCAATCTGTGTTCTATGTTTTAAAACCAAGGTTTGCGCCAAAAAAATATCGCAAACCATGGCGAACTTTGAGATAAGTCATTCCATGTCCTTCCAATAACCAGGGGTAACCAACGACTACGTCCTTCTAAATACATTGAAAACACTTTTTAGGCTACCCAGAGAACTTTTAGACCTTCAAGGGATTCACTATTATTTTCCCGAAAATTTTAGATGCAATTTAACGTATTACGAAGTGAGAATGTTTCTGATTCCTCTCTAAATCACATTTTTGAATCCGAAAATTTTAGGTTTCCTTTTTTGTAAGAAAAATAGCCTAACCTGCGCAGTAAAATGGTAAAATTAAACTTCAGAAAATCGTAGGAAATTTGTGAGATAAGCGTCGAAAATTTTACAAAATTCTAAGCAATATTTGCTTCTCCGAACAGATATTTTACAGAAAACGCTCGTTGGGTGCCCCTGAATAAATTCCGTATTTTGCGACAGCGCGAAATGTGGTTCCCAGATCGTGGACCTTATACAGGCTTTGCTCTTCAGGCCAGGATTTGAGTTATCGCAAACTGTGGACTTTAAGAATTTCACAGTCAGCCGTCATCGGTCATATTAGAAAAACACTAACTTTTTCCTGCGCTAATGAAGAATACAACACAAACAGCGAACTTACGCGTTTTATGCTTAAAAGATCGGTCTATGATCGCTAGCTTTGCATATCAGAAACGGAAACGATCAGTCATAGCCGGCGGCATATTTTCGTAAGCGTTCGCGTTTTATCCAAGTCCAAGTTCGCAATATTCATAGGATGCAGATTTGATTATGATCTGTACAGGGACGTAGATGGTGAAAAGATTATAAACAAAGCGATTTGCCTTGCCCTCTTCGGCAAGTATTAGCTAACTTAACTGAATATGGGATAAAATTAATTAAGCTGATCGATACGTAAATAAGAGCCGGAGATAAATTGCTCAATGCGCTCTTCATATTTTTAGAATATGTAAAAACGTGAAATTTAACTTTAACGACGCACAGCCGGTCTTGTTTTTTCGAAGTTCTTGTTGTACAATGCCAATACAGTATTAAATATATTCTCCTTCGCAGCCTTTCGGCCGCCATGTTTACTTAACCTTGCAAGACAAATTTTACTATCGTCCCCGACCCGCTAGAATTGCAAATTGTGCTCGAAGACCAAACTGCAACGGAGATTCCTTTCCAGTCCTATGCCGCGACTACCACGATAGATCGCATGACCTGATTGGCTTGCATATGACATTACGTCAGAGGACATGTTCACAAGACAGGACATAACTACAACGGTACACTCGTCAATCGCAGGTTGATAATCTGTTTGTTAAATCAATTCATACAACTCAATACGGCATCCGTTCTCTCAGTTACACTGGTCCAAAACTTCGGAATTTTTTATCTATTAATGTTAAGAAAATTAAGCCATTTTCCAGTTTTCGTCGATATATCAAGAATTCTGTGATTGATGGTTATAATTCTATTATTGATTCTTAACTAATGTTTTATGATTATATTATATTTAACTACTATTTAATTAATGAAGTAATGCTTTTTATCTAAAACAACTATTTTGTATCTATAAATTCCTTCTACTATTCTTGTTTGGGTCACCTACTCGGTTAGTTCCATGAACTATTTAGGTGTTCCAAACTCTGCACAATGAACCTACAATTGAAATTTTCTTTTCCTTCGCAATCTCTCGATTTTTCTTTTTTCTTCATATTTTAAAGCACTGATTTGTATTAATTAAGAGGCTGTCCGCGTAAGAACCGATAAGGCAAATTTCAGTCTATCACAGATTGCCCTGATTTTTTCGGTGGAAGATACCTATCCTATCCCACGAAGAAATATCACATTTATTTGAACCAACTCAATTTTTTCTCTATTTTACAGGAAGATTTTCTAGCCAGTTTGCCATCGGAAGTGGTTCAATTTTGGTGAAACTTTAGGGCTCTGTCAAACCTACCTTACGAAGCCGAATAAGCTGATTATTTTACACACAAAGTTTTAACTCTGGTTAATAGTTTCAAGGTTTAATGGTTGCATTCTGTGGAAAGTTGGCTGAGATATGATTTTTTTAAAGTGCCCTTTAATTTACTCAGCAGGAAAAGTAATTTGCATAACTAGAGCTGAACAGTAATTTCGCAAAAGTGGCACCTGACCCAGACTCGAGTCTATGATAAATCAGAAGTACTAAGACCAGTCTACTTCTTAATGCAATAAAATTTGTGGGCACTGTCACTCTCGTGCTGTACAAAATTCTGTTAATGTTCCAAAATTCGCCATTTTCACAGCAAAGCTGGAATTGTAACGGTCCGCATCTGATCGACTAATTTCCACAGCTTTAACGTTTCTTATTATCGCCAAATGTCATTAGACCCTTTAAATGTTGGACTTTTGAAAACTTGCTGAGAAAACTTGGTAATCGCTTTTTCTAGGGTTTTTCTCTTGTCGACGATGAACGTGACTTCATTCTCCGTATGCAAATTAGCCTTAGCTGCGTCGTTTCAACAAATTGACAGAAAATATAATCCTTGTATTTCACATTTTTAAGGGAAAAATATCTCTTCTTTCCACGGAAAAACACGAAAGACATACGACTTAGAAACCCCTTAGGTCTGTTTCTTTTACGAGGAAGAAGCAGCAAAAGAAGATATGTTTACACGAATTAAAATAATTTGATTACTGTGGCCCGTCACGCATTCCCCCAGAGGGGCCGTGTATGGATCAGTTCTTATATCTTATATCTTTTTTGAAGTCATAGTTATTGATAATCATACAATTTAATCACAGTTTATTCCGATTCTCTACTGGGTGGGAAATACCGTGCTGTTGTATTTATTCATTCTACGACCGTTTTAACGGCGCCACTAGGATAGGGTTATGACAGCCCATGGTGTAATACATGCCAAATAGCTACGAAGTAGTCACTTAGACACGGCCACTCTTATTCACGAGCAGTGGCACAATATTTTCAATTACAGAATTGGAAATAGCTCACAAACAACTTCAGGAATACCGTGTGACACCACAGGACCACACCTGCAAAGTCCTTTAGGCAACATACACATTTCCTAGATCCCTAGCTAACTATAGGCTACCCTACAAACTTTAGGGTGGTATTAACAAAGCATTGTGTTTATCGCCAATTAGCAACATTTCAGTAAAAAATTAGGAATTTGGCATGCAGAAAGAGGCATAGTTTTTGTTTACGGTAATCCCAAAAGTTTTTGCCGGCTGTCAATCACACTAAATTAAGCATCCCTGTGTTCACTCCGATCCTGAGCAGATGGAGAAAAGCACGTGCACTCTTGTATGAAAGACAAAAGTTTGTCAATTAGGTCTCCTTTTCTTTCCCTGGATTTGAATGGTATTTCAAAGTGACACAAGCTGTTTTTAGCATTACCATGTTGAACTGACTATGGTGATTTTGACATACACATAGGTTGAAAGCTTCTGACTGAGGGTGTTGTGGTCTCAATTCTCAGCGATTTGTGTAACAAGCTTTTGCCTTTCGAACTCCTTGTCTTCTTGCAACAAATCTCTTTGGTCAAGTTCAATTTATATTCAAGCTCATCACATTGGTTATTTCGTCCATTGCCTTATTGTTTACGCCTAGGACTAGGTTTAGGTATTGACTCAAACGGGCCTAGAGTCCAACGTGGGCTGACAATAGGTGAGCACGGACTTGGCATGGGGGTGGGGGGGGGGGGAACTCCCTAAGATGGGGTATCTTTTCCAGGCTTCAGGTATATGAAAGGGTGGGCATTTCACTATATGAAGAATAGAAAAGGGCGAGTGCGCTTATTGCAGCCTTAGCAGCATCTTTGGCGGTTCTTCAGGGTCCCAAAGGGGGCGTGGCTGGAGCCCTGCAGCCCTATTTTTTTTTCGCGGAGCCCGGAGCCCCATCGCTTCGTTGCTTGGAGCCCTAATATTATTTTACTGTAGAGCCTGGAGCCCTCAAAACGTTTGCTGCGTAGCCCCAAAAATTAAAATTCCCACATTCTTGCACAAAGATAGCGTCATGACGTGCTTTGTTTGTTGTTTGCTGGGAAACGGAACGAAGATAGTAAAAAAACCAGTAAACTAGACTGAGGCTAACTAACATTCATTCTTTTCATTGTACTGATGCTATTCTGGGCGTGCGCTGCAATCCACACTTTTTAACTGCATCTTTTATACAGGTTTAAACTCTAAATTACTGAGATATGTACTGCTTGATTGAGGTTTTTAAGCTTTTGTCCTACCTAGACAATGGAAAAATCCACATAGCAGATCAACGTAGGCTCATTGGACCCTTCACCTTCTCTTTCTTCCTCTGCAATCGACATGATTTTTTTATCACTTGAAACTACTGACGAAAATGCCACGACAAAGAAACACTTTTCAAACTTTTGGACCTGTCACATCGTGGTATGAAAGAAATCGTGGTCTTGCCGCGTTTTAACCTTCCAACCCTGACACGTCGTTCACTGTGTCAAATATTATATAAACGTATCCATCGATCATGATTGATAAATAACTCAAGATAACTGTGAAACACGAGTAGAGTGGAGAAAAACAAAATCAGCGTTTAAAAATAGAAATTGCTGTATTTTCTCAATTCTAGGATTTGCTTTTGGATTAAAGCAAAAAAGCATATCGGAGCTTGGAGCCCTTGATCAATTTCTCAGGAGCCCTGGAGCCCTGTTTATTTTGGTCCGGAGCGCCGGAGCCCCGGAGCCCCACAATTTTGAGCCCGGAGCCCCGGAGCCCTAAACCACTTTAGGACCCTGGTTCTTAAAGAAAAAAGAACTAAGTTTAAGAATTTAAGGAAAAAGTAGAAGGACTTAATTTTTCAGAAATTAATATACACAGGAGAAATTCCACCCCTTTAAGTGCAAATGCTTGTTAAAGTAGAGGTGGAACAGGGGGGAGAGAGGGTGGATGGTAAAGTAGGTTAACAATGGAGAGATAGGAGGAGCAGTTTGATGGAGCACATTGTTCAAGAGGGTACAAATACAAAAAAAAAACAGAAATCTGGAGAAATTTTTGTTATCAAAACATGAAAAACAGAGAAATATTGTCCAATAAACCTCTCCGGCAAAGGTGTGGGCATGGTTGCTGACTGTTCATCGTACTCTTCTCGACCCTTTGGCGTCAAGTTTCTTGCAACAGGAGGAGCAAATCGGCTATATAAAAGTTCAACTGAACATTCTGGTACTTTTAAGTCTCACTAATTTTTACAAAACCAGAGACATGTTTAAGTTCAAAGAAAATATTTTTATTATGAAAAACACCTCGACCACAATCACTCCTAGCCTCGTCGCCAGGACATTCCTCTTAGAAAATGGCAGGGGTGGGAAAGCCCTGGGGAAGAGGTTGAATCCTGACTCCGTGTAGAAATTTTTTTATTTTTTTCCCATTAATTTTATAATGCTCTTCAAACAACCATCAGAAAACTGTGTTTTACAACACACGGATTAACTTTTATGTATAGTATTTTAAAGGTAAGAATTGATTAGGGCAAGATACACGGTTGTCAAAAAATAGAAATAAATAAACTATCTTTGCAAGCTCAAATAAACAGGAAACAAACATCAGAAAACATCGCAAGATAAAATGTTGAATAGAGAAATTAGAATATCTCTGTACGTTTAGAAATTTTTTTGCATGAAGAAGAAAAAAGAATGATACTTACGTGATGGGACAAAACTTTGACTTATTTCGATGGCTATCTGGAAATTCACGACATGTCTTCCTGCCACAGTAGTTTTTTGCCAGTATGATCCAGAGTATGACCGGGGTATTGACAAGACCTTAGGCTCGATTTCTGCCGTCTCCCGGTCCTTTGGGGGCTCATTTTTCAGAACAGCGGCTTCCAATCGAGCCTAACAAGACCTTGGCGCTCGCAAAAGCCTGCCAGGTAGGTGTCTGTGCCTTAGGCAGATTATCATTTTAGTGTTAGCCTGTGTACACACCACTCCCACCCGTCTCGGAGAAGGGGCCCCTTTTTTCCTGAGGGGAGGGGCGTCTGTGCCTTGGGCAGATTGTCATTTCAGTTCCGAATACCTACAAAGCCTCATGATCAAATACTTATTCTCACTAAAATGAGTCCATTTTCATTGACTTTGCTACACTTAGACAAGTGACAGATGGCTAAGTGCGACGTAATATCATCTATGCACTCTGCGACCAAGACATTTCCCTCTACACCCCTACTGGGACCAAACTCTGTCTTTACGATATCGCAGGAAGAACAGCTTGATGAAATAGCTGAATAAGCCATTTTTCACAATTGATCTCTTCAGCGATTTCATTGACATAATTATAATTATTTGAAACTGGCACCTGTTGCATTATAATTCAATTAGATTGAAACCAAAATAAGATCATCGTGGGAATTCGATCGGATGTCATACTCTAACAAAAACTTAAAAGATAATCCCTTTTGCATGTATTCACTGAAAAAAGGAACTATTTTTCCCGTTTCATTCTGTTACCGATAAACGCTTTACAGATCTTTGAATGGAACTGAAATTTACAGCTAATTTGCCTTTTGCAAAGCATTAAATGATTTTCTCTTACAATAAAAAAAAATAAAACTTTTTAAGATAGAAAAAGTGTGGGGCATTTTTTTTTTTTTTTTTATCATAGTGCCATGTACAAAGATCTACTGTCTTCTGATAAGCAAATATCATCATTTTAAAAGTCTTTCGACCTTGACACTATTTTTTAAGGCACGCAAAAAAGAGTGACAAATTTTATTGTGCTGGCAAGAGGACTTACCTTGCAACTTGACTCTTATTTTTTTCTTATTATGAATAACTATCATTTAAAAAAAGATGATAATATTATAGAATTGGTCAATACAACGCTATTGTTTTCTAATCAACCAACCCTCTTTAAGAATGCGTGACAGGCCACAGTAATTGAATTATTTTAAGCCACACAAATATCCTTCAGCTGCTTCTTCCTCTTTGAAAAAAAAACAGACCTTCATTCTAAGTCATGGTTTGTGTTTTTCTGTGGAAAGAAGGGTTATTTTTCCCCTTAGAAATGTGAAATGTAAAGAATATGTTTCATGTCAATTTGTTGAAACGACCCAACTGAGACTAATTTGCATACGAAGAATGAAGTCACGTTCATCGCCGACAAGAAAAAAATAACAAGAAAAAGCGATTACTAAGTTTTCTCCACATGTTTTAAAAAGTCCAACATTTAAAGGGTCTAATGACATTTGGTGATAATTAGAAACGTTAAAACTGTGGAAATTAGTCGATCAGATGCGGACCGTTACAATTCCAGCTTTGCTGTGAAAATGGCGAATTTTGGAACATTAACGGAATTTTGTACAGCACAAGAGTGAGAGTGCCCACAAATTTTATTGCATTAAGAAGTAGACTGGTCTTAGTACTTCTGATTTATCATAGACTTGAGTCTGGGTCAGGTGCCACTTTTGCGAAATTACCGTTCAGCTCTAGTTATGCAAATTACTTTTCCTGCTGAGTAAATTAAAGGTCATTTTAAAAAAATCATATCTCAGCCAACTTTCCACATAATGCAACCATTAAACCTTGAAACTATTAACCAGAGTTAAAACGTTTGTGTGTAAAGTAATCAGCTTATTCGGCCTTGTAAGGTAGGTTTGGCAGAGCCCTAAAGTTTCACCAAAATCGCACCACTTCCGATGGCAAACTGGCTAGTTTAGATGACCTAGAAAATCTTCCTGTAAAATAGAGAAAAAATTGAGTTGGTTCAAATAAATGTGATATTTCTTCATGTGATAGGATAGGTATCTTCCACTGAAAAAATCAGGACAATCCGTGATAGACCGAAATTTGCCTTATCGGTTCTTACGCGGACAGCCTCTTAATTACTCTGTGTGTGAGTTTAAATAAAAATTGACTTGACTTGACTATATAAATATCAATAAATATTATTGTTTCATTGGAAGAGCTTTGAAAATATATTACATGGCCGCGCGGAGATACAAAATTTCTCTTCGAGTGTTGAAAAATATTTCATGAGTGAGTGCAGCGAACGAGTGAAATATTTCTTCAACACGAGAAGAGAAATTTCGTATCTCCAAGCGGCCATGCAATGTTCTTTTTATTATATAAACACCAATGAAATACCAAACCATTTCACTTTAATAGTTTTTTGGTGTGAAAGGCGCGATTTATTATGTAGCCATAGCAAAGGTGATATTTTCACATGTGAAGATATTTCATTGGTGTTTATATAATAAATCATCTTTTATACTCTACCTGCACTGGAAGCAGGTGAAACACAACTTATAAATACGTGCGTTGTACCGTTTGAGCTAGCCGAATCGGTCACAAATTAATGTTTTGAAGCAGAATCCACACTAAAACATAAACCCTTAAACAGCTGCATCACTGTTCACAGCATCTGAATCATGCAGATATTTTATGTAATGCTTCAAAACACCTGTAGCCATAATAAAAGACGAAAAAATGGAGAAGAATCAAAATGGCGGTCTCAAAGTGCCCTTGTTCGACCTTTACCAATGCCATGTTTAAATAGATGCCAAGACCTCATTGGTTCCTAAGCATCAACTCATAGTACCTTCAACCTTATTGGCTCTTGCAACAAACATCCCAACATACAAAGATACAAAGCCACAAAGATACACACGCTCACACCACTGACATATGAGCAATTTTTCCAAAATAGCTCAAATACTGCATGCTTACTGCCCCACAGGCATAAAAGGTAAAAATTACCAAAAACGAAAACATTTAATTGCCGTGTCCAAGGCAGAACCCTGAAGGTTGAACAACTTTGGATTGTGCATGCCGACCTCACATAGTTTGAACACAGACTGGTATAACTGCCACCCACACAGGGACAAACAATGCTTTGACTGTCACAGGTGGCAAACAAAATGCAAACTGAAACTTCGTAAACGAGAACTTCAACAACTCCATAAATCTGACGAAACGAAAACCGACCAAACAAGGTGACTGAAATAAGAGAAACACAAAACCTCAATAGCTAGAGCATTGGCTTGGGTCCTGCAGTCATCCTGAGCACTGAAGTAGGTGGACCAGTAATAATGACCATCAGGCTGGCCATCCTGAAGACATCCCGCTATAGCTAAAGCTACTAGTTCTGCAGTGGGTATATAAAAAACCAGGCTCGTTGGCCGCCATGGAGCGAGTTAGTCGGGCTCTACCAATAACAGGCCATCTGATAGAGTGCAATTAAAAAATCAGAAATTGTGCGATATTTTCAGGGTAGATTGTGCGATAAAATAGAACTATTATGCGATAAATTATGCGATTTTTTGAGGGCTAATTTACATTGTTTTACCAGGTTTCAAAGGAGAAAAACCACTTTAATGTGGTTTAACAGGCAATTTGAATGTAAAGGAATAATAAAACATCTATTTATTAAATTTAAAACAAATAGTTAAATTTGTCTGATAATTTTTACCCGGAATAGAAAAAAGACACTTGTTTAATATTACATGACGCCGATACACCACTGACCGAACTGCTTGTCTCTGAAATCAAAATGGCTGCCCAACTGGCTGCCCAGATACTGCGATCGAAGGTTTCAGATGTCTTGCAAGGTTTTCTTTTGTAGTAAATCACCATAAATAACATCAAGGTTGGGAAAATCTCTAATTAAAGTTAGAATTCATTGTTTATTTTACTTTAATTTAGCATTTTGTTAGGAATTATGCGATTTTCCTCAGATTGTGCGATCGGATGCAATTTGAGGTCAATTGTGCGAAATCGCACCATCACATAATATCAGATGGCCTGCAATAACAGCCAAGCATCCTTCGTGTTGGACGAAGTGAAGTGAATGGGACAATGCGTGCCAGTGTTTCCTATTACATATACTTATTTGCAAATCATTAATTAATTCCCAGGGATGATATTTACAATTCAGATCGCAGGAATGTAAATAGCTATAATACTACAGTTTAGGCTCCCATAAGTGACAATACTAGAGTAAGTGATTGCAAAAAAATTAACAAGAGATAGTCGCAAAAAAATAGAATCAAACCTGGCTAATTCACCTGCTTATTCAAAGAAAATTTGTAAAAAGTCATTTTAGGTAGGAGTACGTTTGCAATCTATGATTTGAATTAATTCAAATTCTGTCCCTCTGAGAAAAAAATCTATTCATTTTGCTACCCTATTTAATTTAAGATTGAAGACCTTTTCTCATAACCCTAATTCATTACATCTTGAATACAGAAATTACGATATACCATTTGTGAATTTACAGTATGCATGTAAAACAGAAAGATGTTTTAACTTCCGATATGTCTTGCTCTTGCCTTTTGTGCTGAGATAGAATCCTAATTGTCTGGATTGTGTAGCTAGATTACCCTCGGCCAGTTGTATTACGTTTTTCTTATAATCATAACTCTGTATAACGTTTATTCGCAGGGGGGCATTTACTTGTAATTTTGTTTTAATCTCAGCATTTATCAAAACCAGCATTTACTTGAGGGTAGCATTTAATCAAGTAAAACATGGTATGTCAATCTTCAGTATTAACATTACTCACCTAATAGCCCATTAGACAGGAAACAAGGAATAGGTAAGCCCTCGGCATTGGTTGTCAAAATTCCCACAAGATATTTTTTCGCTAAGTTATCCTCATCAATGATGGGGGCTCCACGTAATGTGAGATCAGGTAAATTTTTGTCCATAACCTTGTAAACACCATTGTTGTATTTTAATTCCAGATCTATACATTCCTCTCGATAAATCGTGTAAATCCGGAGGTCCCCCTTAAGTTGCTGACCACTCAAACAAATACGGAGACGCTTTATCTGAAAGCTGCTGTCTTTACTATCACACAGAACTGAGGAGAACTGCCCACGCTGTGTGATTGTTGAAGGTCTGAGTTGGTAGTCTTGGAAGTGTTCCTTTACGCTTGAATAGCGGTGCAATCGACACCCCCTGATCGCTTCTGAGTCTTTCCAAGTGTCAGTGACTAATAGAACAGTGCCTTCGTTTTGTTCTTTCACAGCAACCGCACATGCCATTCCTATTGTTTGGCGATTATTCGCTCTGATGGCGTAGATGGCCTTTTTAAAGTCATGGCTGGGAAGGGCCTGCCCCTCGCCAAACCTTAGCATCTTGCTTGGAAGGAATCAAAAAGCGACGTCATGCAGGGTTGGACGCCAACCTTCCCCGACACAACTGACTGCCCCCCTGAGGCGCTGGCACTGTATAAATGTAACTGACTGGCCTGTGAGCGACGCTTTACTCTCACTATACTGCCAGGTCTGATCGCATTCTCACAACCTTCAAGAACATCATATCCACATTCCAGTTAAAGGGTGACAATGCCGACAATGCGTCGATTCGGGAAATGAGCCCGCGCTACTATAAAGTCAGTTTAGTACGACTCTTCCTACTCAATTAACCTGAAACAGGGGGGGGTGGTGAACTTGGTAGTTTGTTTGTCCTGACGATCTTGGCCATCGTGACGTCACGAAGAGAGAAGCGCGCAACTTCGAGGAGTTTTCGAAAATGGCGCCGTTGCTATTTCCAAATGCTACTTTTAAAGTTGGTTTTCCTGGATATTGACGCTCCAAAATGGTTTTTGTCACGATAGGATAGTGCAGTTCCAACATCTCTTTCCGAGAAGGTGAGTGAAATGTGCATTAATCCGAAAAATAACGCGTATGAGAGCCGTAAATAGTTTCGGTCAATTTCCTCGAGTGGAATAATGTGCCGCAAAAGTTTGCATGTTCGCACAGTAATATAGTGTTTTCTCGAAATCGGTGAGGTGTTGAACATCAAAACTTGGCATGAGGGTAGGTTACTTCTATTGGAAAGCATTGTCTCTGAAGTTTATTGACATAAAGTAGCAGAAAAAATGATCAGTCCATTCGAGTGTACCATCAGTTCTCGGACTACCTTAGCGGCTACGCTGGAATTGAGTCTCACGATTTTTTAACTTTTCTTGCGGCCTCACAACAAGACTCCCAATCTCATGGTTTTCTGGGAAATATCATTCTGAAATGAAATATTACCTCGTTGAATAAAAACGGAAATTTTGTGGGTAAATTCTTGTGCCAGGAGGAGCTTTGACTACTTTACCCATGAAGTTGTCTTAGCCCAAAGAAATGACTCAGTCTGCTGTATGTTTCGTCCCATCGGCCAGTGATGACCTATTTTCTGGCCTCTTAAAGTCATCAAAGAAAAAGTGGCATCTAATTTGTTACAAGAGGGACCACACTAAAGCAAGGTGATATAAAAAAAAAACAGTTAATTCCCCTAGTCATAATGGAAAAAGGGTTCGTTTAATTTTGATCGGGAAAAAATAGAATCTCACTATTTTTTGTAGAATTTTTTTCATGCATGAGTCTCCAGATTTTCCTTTATCGAGGGTTGGCAGGTCTGTATGAGGAGCTAAATACCATTCAAATAAAAGGTGGAAACATTTGGAATACTCCCAGAGATATGATGATAATTGATATACATTTGCATTAATATCTTTATTTGTGTGGAGCAATGTATTAAACCTAGATTTTACCTCAAATTTTAAAAGATCAAACGAGTAAAACTAGCTTTATACAAACAAAAATGAAATGAGAAAGTACTGTAACTCATAATTTACAGAAGTCCCCTTTTGATACCAGCCAAGTGCTGGTAATGCCATCCTGCTGAATATAAGATTTGACTTGACTTGAATAGAAAGGTAACTGAAACAAATATTTATGTCAGTGAAATTTGGGCCAGCTGTGGTACCACAGTTTGAAACGTACAGAAAGAGAGTCAAAACAAAATCATCCACCGCTAACCGTTATGTTTTCTGTTTTATCAACGCGCACTCTGTCGGTTTTTTTTTGAAATCCGAATTTTCCTCCGGACCAAGTTAGCTTTCCCTTTTCAGCACTTACTCTCTTTCCAGGTCTGTTCACTGTGCCCCTGATGAGAATGACAGACCTTCTGAGCAGACTAGAACTTCTCAGTTAACATCAATCTATGTTCCTGTTTATATTAGTGAGCTCACCAAAACTTGATAGCAATGTACCATAGCTATTTGTAAATTTAGTTCTTGTATTGTTGCTAAATGAGTATTTATCTCTTACCTAATGCTACACATTCTAATTTAAAAAGTATCTAACAAAATTGTGGCTATTTTTTCCGCAGCTACGTGTAATCTACGCTCAATGAACTAATGTGTGGTCATTGAACTACTGGTGTGGTTTTTGAACTGTTGGGTGATTATTGAACTGTTGTGTGGTTATTGAACTAACAAAAAGGAAAAACCAATCTGAAGCAAAAAAGAAAAAATAAATCAAGGAGAAAGAAAATGAGTTAAGGGAAAAAGAAGAAGAACTGAAGCAAAAAGAAAGAAAGAAAGACATCCAAGAAAAAGAAAAAGAATTGAAAAAACGAGAAGAAAAATTAAAACAAAAAGCGAAAGACAATAAAACTGCCACAGTGAAAGCCAAATGGGTGGCTGCCCAACTCCAACTCATGGCTGGGCAGTTGGACCATTTGGCAAATCACATTCTTACTGAGATAATGAATGAATAACTAATACCATCCAAAAAAGTTTTTATTAAAAAATTATTTCACTGTAATAAAAGTTTTATACATCTGTTTATACTTATAAGAGCTGTTTTCAAAATGGTAACACAGCCCATGCGAAATGAGTTTCACATCATAATAGAGAAACTTTTTGTGTAATCTCTCGTGAAGTATAAGTTCTCCTCATATCACAAGGTATGTGCTCTATCGATGTCATCCTCCACTTCCTTCTTCACTCCTTTCTTTAATCTATCACTCCTGTCTTTATCTATCTTTATCCATCACTCATATCTGAGTCCTTATGGTAGCCCTTTCTAAAACAGTAATCCTACATCATGCACTGTGTGTGTTCTAATAACATCTTTCTAGTGCCCCATCCTCTGTGATAGTAGCTGAATTAAAATCAATAAAAATGACAATTAAATTTCGGCCCGTTTCCCCTAAATCTCATAATATAAAAATATAAATTTAAAAATTACCACCCCGTCCCATACCCCCAATAACAGAATTGTAACAACCACGAGATCTAAATATAACAAACTCCATACAACCAGGTGAGCAGACTAAGATTAGCTTTACAGCAACTGTGTTTGCCCAACATATAATCAAATAGCAATGAAAATCATAAGACAATGGAAGTTGGTGACTGCCACGCCCCTGCTGAGAAAATGCCTGAAGACTGCACAAGTATGATGTCGGAACAATACAAGCGGGCCCCACAAAGGAAGTCGAACTGAACTGAACTGTTCATTGATACCGTTAGTATTAAAAAAAATAGCATTGTCACTGTGTTGCTGCTGCTGTTATTGTTAGCAAAAAAAAAGTTAAAATAATAATTATAAATTGATAATGAAATCAATTATTGTTGTTTGTAACATAAGCTTCTGCATAATTTCTTTCCTTGGCTATGCGCAAAATGAATCCAAATAAAGATACTTTCATGACATTGTCTGAACTCTTGCAGTTATTAATGAACTTAAGTATCCTTAATGAACTATTGTGTCCTTATTGAACTATCATGTCTTTATTGAACTTTGAAAATAAGAAAAACTGAACGACAGCCCTATCAATTAACACAGTGATTGACTGTATTACAAATGGTTAGCTAATGCTAGGTAGAGGATGGGCTGGCTACTTTATTATTTGGGAATGACCTGTAACTCTGTAAATTATCTGTCAAGAGTGCAAACCAAACCAGTAATTATTGCACTTATTGCAGTAATAACTGGTTTGACTGTTTAGTTATCTGACCTTGATTTCATTTCCATTTGGAGTAGGCAGTCTTAAGTTTTTTTTACAGCTAAACACATTTCCTTTTTCAATGTCTTCAATTTCTTCCAAAGAATGACTTGCATGTTTGCCTACAATAAAACAAAGCAAGAAAAAATGTGACAGAAAAAACTCTCTTTTTATATTGCAAAAGTGTGAGGAGGGTGATGATATTCATCGCATGAAAATCCTGCAATGTTTTATATCCTTATCAATCCTTATCAAATTTTTTTAAGATGCGGACGCCCGAGGAAACACATTTTCGATAATATACCATCGAAACGCTTACTAATGTCCGTTTTCTTGGCTTTTTCTAGTTTTTTTTTTCTATTATCTCTGTAAAGCGATTAAGGCAAAGCTACATACCCATCCTTTGTAACAATCCTCCTTCCCGATTCTCCGCATAATGCCCTAAAAATGTTAATGTTTATCAAAAACTTTAGCTCACGACACATTAACCTGGTGATAGATTCTGTTTGACTATTTACAGTGTAAAAACCATGTTTTCCTTTGTTTCTGGTACGAAGAAGCAAAGAGAAAGGCAATGTGAACTTATCTCCATCATGAGTAATGAATGTTTTGACAAATTATCGTAATTTATAGTGAAAAGTAGCAATATAATTAAACTATAATAATACCGCGCGACGATTTTATTTAATACGCTTTATTAACTTTTTGATACGTTTAACTCAAACAGGAAATCCTTTCAAAACCCTTGAAGATTATAAACCATATTCTATAAAAAAAACACTTGCTTCTTACATTTGTTTAGTTTTAATAAATTGTTTAAACAATTTGATAGTCTAGTATGAACATCATGACGCTATGTTTCGTGACCTGTCCACGCCATTTTCGCAGTTTTTGTAAACATCCCTGAGGTTTGCAACTTTTATCCCACTGATCATTTTTTTTAACTTATTAGATGATTCACTTCTATCACCAATTGACAGACGTATACCATATTAATGTCATTTGTTTTTCTCGGGACTAAATTCTGCTGGGCTTTTTAGTTATGCGTCTCCAAAGACGCGCCGGTATGAGTTGTATCATCTCGTCGATCTCGGGAAGTTCTTGATTTTTTACGATGGAGATGCTCTTTCCTAGAATAAATTGCAATTTTGCTATATAGAATTAATAGATAAACACATACCTTCAGTCCTTTCATCGCAACGTCTCCACTTTTACCCTTTAACACCACGAAACAATTTCGCGCGATGAAACCATTTAAAGTTCCCGGGATAAATTTCTCGTGACGTCACGATGGCCAAGATCATCCGCCGCGCGATCCCTATAGGAGCGATTGGCGAGTTCATCACCCCCCCCTGACCTGAAAGGTCACGAAATCTCATGAACAGCGTGACAGGGAAACCAGTAACTAAAATGGGTCTGTTGCTTGTGGAGTTTGCTTTTCTGGTACTGTTAACGGGATCACAGGAGATGTCTGCAAAGTGCATGGAACGGGAAGAGCATATACAACGCTATTTAACTTCATCGCAGCCGCCGTATGATAACTACTACAATATTTCTAAGGCTGTTTATCCATCTGTGGATTTGCCGTCTTTGCTGATCAAGATCACTGTTACTTTCCGACATGGCAGCGACAATCTCACTTATTTAGCCGGATCGTCCCAATCTCCGATCAATGGTAGTACTTCCAATACCTCGGAGACAGGGGAAAATATCCGCGAAACTATAGAAACGAAGATCCCGACATACAAGTTCACGTGGAGTGCATCCTGTTTGTATGTCAGCGGAGGAAGCATAAGCTTAGCTTCCATGAATGCGTTTTCTTTGTGGGCTATTTATCCAAACAGACGAGAAAGACAGCTGCACTTAACTTTGCCACAGTTCTGCAGGGGATTTTCTGCTGACACCATGATCTACTTCCTTTCCACGGTAGGACTTTGAGCCATTTCATTATTATTGTTAACTCATCACAAGAGAGAATGATCTAAGAGAGCGAATCCCCTATACATGACCCTCTTCCCATGAAAATTATTTTCAATCTATTCTTGGTTCTGTGTCATACTGCGTGGTTATTTTAAGGATGCCACCTTATTGGTCGGTTAGAGTGGCGTCATGTAACTTTAAACTTGGCGGGTAATTCATGATCATTTCACTGCTGACCATGCACAGCAAGCGATACTGACCCGGGGGGGGGGGGGGGTACTCCCTTACAAGAGCCTAATGGGGATGACATGCAAACTTGGTATTACTTTCGTGGACGAGTCAAAAGATCTACGTGGAATAATCTGGCCAGAGTAGCTGCCAAAGGGCAAAATGGTCCTGGCTTGTGGGAGTTGGCTGGAGAAAGCGGTTCCCAATCTAAGAAAACTGGTTATTGAGGTCTTCACTATATCAGTATATAAGCAACCAACAACCTATTGTAATAGAATGACAACTGTCTCTTATGGCGACATGTACACACCCACAAGCTGTGATACCATCATTTGAGTCCAACCGTGGACACGTAACAAGAAAATAGGTTCAAAATGGGTTCAAATGTGAATGTTTGGCCGCCAAACATTTAATTTTGAGAGGGTGCTAGACAAATGAGGGCACACCGCTCACTAGAGAATTGACTAAGAGTTGACCGAAACCAGAAACCGCACTTCAAAAGTCTCTGGCATCCAGGTTAGCGACAAACAGCTTGAAACATCTGACCTGATTTGTGTTCGCATAGCGAAATCTTCATCACAAGTATTAGACGTTAAGAAGAAATAATGCAGGAGTATAAAACTACTGGTATCAAGAATTATTCTTAAAAGCAAATGTACTGTTTCTGAACGAAAAATATTCCTGGAAAAAGAGACAAAATATCCTGACATTTGCATAAACAATTGAAGCCAGCCACTTATTAAAGGTTTCGTGTTTCACTTGTGATAATCTTTGCCTTTGGCTTTCACAGTGTGTCAGAAATCATTATTCTTTACTTTGAATAAGGCAACCAGCCGTTAGAAAATCTCAATCTTTAATCTCAAAGTGAAATTTTGAGTCCAATACTGCAGTCCCTTTGTAAATGAAATTCATTCCTAAATTATGAGCGGAACGCACCGATCAAAAACATGTCAACAATGGGAGCTGATTTATAGTATCGGCTCCTGCCGCTAATTACTATAATGGCTATCAATTTTAAAATGTTTGGCGACGAAACATGTCACATTCACATGAAAGTAGACCACGCAGGTCACGGAAGCAACAGACAAAAATAACCTTCACAGCACGCCCGCAAACTTTAAATAGATTTAAAAAAATTATCATGGGGCACTGGGATTCGCTCTCTTAGCTCATTCTCTCTTGCTCATCAGCATCATCATCATCGTCATCATCATTATTATTATTATTAGGGGCAGGAGGAACATACTGAGGTGCAATTAAGGAAGCAGTGATTACACCCCATTTCCCTGAAGTGTTCTCCTGGAGATGGTTATAAGATGTCTTTCCCCTCACCTAACCCCTGTCTAGCTATCTTGCCTTCTCAAAAATAGCTGATACAGATATAGCTTTGACTTCAAAATTTTTCAGTTCACAATTAAGGTGACTCGACCCAGTTATTTTGTGGTGGTACCATCCTACTTTGAAGCTCTCTGTTATCCCCACCTTTACTTTAATCTTAAGTCTAACATATAGCATGGATAACATATACATGTAGATCAATCTACAATATAGCATAAAATTTTTGGCGATCAGAGTAAATGTCATGTGGTTATAGTGCCACGCCCCTTTGGGGTCTAAGTCGAAATTCCGATGTTGCTGGCACTTTTTCGTGAAAATGTCTCGGCTACGTGTAGTGCACATTAGTGCCTTCCGTTGATCTCAGTGAGCATTAGCAAGTCAGTCAAGCACAGTGATTGCACACGTGCTGAACAAGAATGCTGTATCATGATAGACTAGAAACAACAGACAATTCCCAAAGCACAAACTTGCCAAAGCACCTAAAATCTTCAATGTTTACTCAAGTTTGGGCTTATAGAAGATAATGTCACAGTTTTTCAATGACCATGACATTCAGAATCCGGGTAGTTAGTTAATCAATTGTGGCCCTGAAAAAATTTGAAGGGAAAAAACCTACGAATTTTTAAGAAAATGCTTTTTACGTGAGAAGGACGCTTAAACGCTGGCAAACTTTAAAACTATAATTTCTATATGTTGGCATTGCTCAAAATCGCACGCATTTACAAGGCCCTAAGGCTTTTTTGCTGACTTACAAGGACCCATCTGTTATAAAGATCCCCAAAATAAAGGGATAAATTTCTTAATTTATTAGATAGTAATCGTCTGTTTGCTTATCATTTTCACGTAAATTATGATCTAAATTTGCAAACCTCTGAATTTCTGGCATTGGGTCTTTGCGATTTTTGGCACTAATGCGCACTACACGTAGCCAAGAGATTTTCACGAAAAAATGCCACCGACATCAGAATTTCGACTTATTAGACCCCAAAGGGGTGTGGCACTATAACCACGTGACATTTACTCCAATCACCAAACATTTTATGCTATATTGTAGATTGATCTATACGTTATCCATGCTACATGTTAGACTTATGATTAAAGTAAGGTGGGGATACCAGAGAGCTTCAAAGTAGGATGGTACTACCACAAAATAACTCGGTCGAGTCACCTTAACAATAATTACTGGACGAGGTTTAGCAAAATATCATGATTTGTCAGTGGTGAGCAGGTCAATAGACCATTTTTTACTGTTACGAGCTAAGTACCCTAGCCTCTGAGTGATTATGTGAGGCTGAGGTTGACCTTGTTTTGATACAAACCTCTTTTCTTTTGTTATGAAAATATGTTAAAAATACTAGTTAGCAAAAAAACAACTTAGATTAACATAATAAAGGAGGAAGGGTTAGAATAGCCTGCGAACAGCAGACGTATTTCCGGTCGTCGCTTCCCTTCCTCTTTTCTCGGCGGGTGAAACTAGGAACTTGAGCCGAAAAAACCGGATGCTCTCGCAGGCTAGGTTGGAAGGGTTGTATCAAAACAAGGTCAACTCCAGCCCCGTTTCCGCCTGTATTGTAACTATAAAATGGACTATTATTTGCTGAAAACCAAAGCTGAGGCAAGTAAATTATTGATCTGTGAGACACTGACAAATCATAATATTTTTCGATAACTGAGTTCAATAATATTGTTTTATCATTCAGTGAACAAGTTTGTTGTTTGATAAATATCTTCGGGAAGCTGCCATTTTCATGAAAGAGCGATCACAAAAAGGAGAAAAGGGTGGTTTCTTTCATGCATGAGCAGAATATTATTTGCAGCCAAACTCAATAGAATGACATTATTGCGCATGAGCAGACCTTTATTTGTAGGCAGTTATTGGCAGGTGACGTGGTGGGCTCTCGGCCAATGAAAAGGGAGAAAGTTTGCTTCGAATGATAATATAAAATATTATGCATTTTCAAATCAAAAACTTGTCTCAGTAAATGCCTTTAAGAAACAAAAAGGTCACTAAAATATTACTGGCACTGGTGTTCTCTGTCTGGGAACATAGAATATTGAGCCTCTCTATGTGTACCAATGAATGTCGTTTTCGTTGCACGGCCAATCAGAAGCAGTTTTCCCAGATCTGGGTTATGACACATCATCAGTAAGAAATTTCTGTTGCTGTTCCTCAGACGTCATTTCACAAGGGAACCAGTGGTGGGGTCCTGACAATAGAGAGATTTATAGTCACATTTACAGCAAGCAGCAAACATAAATTTGTATCACATGACCTGCTTTACATGCTTTCTGTTCATTCTTTCTACCCGACAATTAGTAGCTTCATGTTAGTCTTGTTAATTACAATATTGTTTTCGGCTGTTTTGAGCTTGTCATTTTCTGTTTTGTGAAATTCTCAACTTGAATCTGATGTTTGCTGTTTGCCATAAACATCACTCAAATCTCTCTAAATAATATCATTATGAAATTCCTTATTCTTTAGAAAAGAAAGGATATTGGGGGTAATAATAATAATAATAAATACATATGATTCTTGTATGGTGCATTTACAAAAAAGCTCGATAGTAGTAGGAAAACTGTGGAGGTCATTTGTTTATTTTTCTCCATAACAGCCATAATGCATATGTATGATTTTATGAGCTAAAATTATCATGGGCTTTTCAAGTCCCTGCATTGGCACTCCTGTTGGTTTTGAGCAGGGCGGTGTGATAAGTGTCAGCAGTGGCAGTAACAGTAGCCATGCTGATGTCAGTAGCAGCAGTAGTAGCATCAATCTCATTCCCAGCCGGTTCTCTTCTACAGTCAAACCCACTTTATGGACACCCACCTAATATGGACACCTCTATATTAAAAACAGTTTGTTAATTGTCTCTTGGGAAAGAAAGCCCCTATATCTTCTCCAAATTCAACCCGTTAATATAGATACTTTCTATGGCCCCTCTCCCTCGGTATTTTCTCTCTCTCTCTCTCTCTCTCTCTCTCTCTCCATAGGTATGGACAGGCACTTTTGTAACATTTCCCTCCTTTGCCAATAATTTTCCCATTTTTGGGTGGTAAAGCACAAGAACTCTTCAGTGAAGACCTTTTAATACAAACCCAATGAACGCAGAGTTTCAACACATAACTCGTAAACACATGAGAATGGGACGCTATTTTATGACCAGGAGGTTACAAAAGTTCCCTAGTCCGTGGTAAGCACTTTTTTAAAGGCTTTTGAATTCATTTCTTTATCAAAATGTAGCTATTGGCTTACCATTTATATGCTATAGGATTCCCTCGCTTACCACAGCACTTTAAATTGGAGATATTGTAGGCCAGAAAAATCTGCCGTGTATGTGTATGACTTTTCATGTCCATGAAAGGAATCACGATTCAGAAAAAGCCCATTTTTCGCATCGTGAGTTTGAAAAAGCGATTGTACGACTTTGAATCATTCAATATGCACAACCTTTTATGGGACGTTAAAGACACCTTTCCTTAGTGTGGCAAAGAAAGAATAAAGTGAATTGAACGTTTCATTTTTTTTTTGTGAAGTTTTTAAGTTACCGATGTCTCAATTGCGCTAACGTTACAAAAGTTCCCTATTTGCTAGAGGCTCCGACATAGATTTCAACATAATTTCTGGAGAGATTAGAAACTAAAGGTTAATCAAATTAAACATTATTATCGTAGAATTAAGTGCAAAAAATTTTGGGTTTCTCTGGTAAAAAAGGAGGGAGCAAGGATGGGCGAAAGATTTTATACCCCTTTTCCGCATTTTGCGCCGGTTATCGTCAATATGCGGATGTATCGTTTGCACCGTTGATGTTGTGACTCGTTGCATCAGTCAGTGAACACATGAAAGGTATAATCGGAGACGTTTACTGCACGAACATTGCTTGTGTGTTGTCTAACGATCTGGTAAAAACAAATGGAAAAGGAGCGTTTTTATTAATGGCGGGGACCTTTTTACGGTAGTAACATTAACTGCACCAACCGTCAAACAAGTTCTTAAACGCTCTTGAAAAAAAATTATTATGAGCTTCAAATTCAATCATGAACCCGCACCGTCTTGCTCAGTCATTAACTTTTTTAGGGCAGATTGAAGAAACAAAGACCATGCGAGCTACCAGTAATATTGTTATGTTTTCTAATATCTTATATGCAGCGCGTGTGTAGAAGCGTGACCTCACGTAGAGGGGCGTAAAGGCCAGTTAATATTTTTTCATATACATGTACTAGCTACAACAACAAATATTGTTCTAGAACGAAAAAGGAACTGTTTAGGCTATAAAAACAGAATGTTGAAAAAGTCGAAAAACTGATATTTTTCCTGAGGGGTTAGGTTTTGGTCCAAAATTGGCCATTTTTTGAACTTTTTTTTTAGGTAATATAGGCGACAAAAATGGGTTTTATGATGTTCTAGAACGAAAAAAGCAGCTTTCTAGCCTATAAAAACAGAAAGTTGAAAAAGTAAAAAAATTGAGATTTTTCCAAAGAGCTTAGTCCATGGTTTTGGTCCAAAATTGGCCATTTTTCCACCTTTTTTTGAGGGGGCAATATAGGCCAGAAAAATGTGTTTTATGATATTCTAGAACGAAAAAACGCCTTTCTAGGCTATAAAAACAAGAAGTTGAAAAAGTCTAAAAATTGACATTTTTCCAAAGGGGTTAGTCCATTGTTTTGGTCCAAAATTGGCCATTTTTCCACCCTTTTTTTTTAGGCAATATAGCCGACAAAAATGTGTTTTAAGATATTCTTGAACGAAAAAACGCCTTTCTAGGCTATAAAAACAAGAAGTTTTAAAAAGTCTAAAAATTGACATTTTTCTAAAGGGGTTATTCCATTGTTTTGGTCCAAAATTGGCCATTTTTCCACCTTTTTTTTTTTTAGGCAATATAGGCCAGGAAAATGTGTTTTATGGTATTCTAGAACGAAAAAACGCCTTTCTAGGCTATAAAAACAAGAAGTTGAAAAAGTCGAAAAATTGACATTTTTCTAAAGGGGTTAGTCCATGGTTTTGGGTCCAAAATTGGCCATTTTCCCAACTTTTTTTTTTTTAGGCAATATAGGCCCGGAAAATGTGTTTTATGGTATTCTAGAACGAAAAAACGCCTTTCTAGGCTATAAAAACAAGAAGTTGAAAAAGTCGAAAAATTGACATTTTTCCAAAGGGAAAAACGCCTTTCTAGGCTATAAAAGAAATATTCATCGAGGTGCAAGTTCTGCTTATCCCTCTTCATTAATTACCACCAGTAGCTTTGTAATGGTTAAGTTTATTTTCAAATAAAGGATTATGTTAGATTCTTCCAGGTAAGTCAACGGCAGTGACTGAATTGCATTTTCTTCTCGTGAGTTTTCCTGTCTGTTACATTATCCCAGTCACCTTAAGATATAACCAATTATAGATCACTGAGTAAACAAGTCCCATACCCTTATCCCGGGGAGTACTACCTATAATGGCCTAAACGAAGAAGCTTCGCCCGAAAGGGGTATCTTTTTCAAGCTTCAGGCATATGAAAGGGTAGGAATTTTACTCGTTGTGCAAATATATAAAAGGGTAAGGAAATCTTTATCACTATAAACTCATTGAAAGTTACTAAAAAAATTCCTTAGTTACAAAAGTGCCACATTTGTTACAAAAGTGCCCCATTCGTTACAAAAGTTCCCTATAACGTTACAAAAGTTCCCTGTTGTCGTTACAAAAGTGCCCTAGTGACGTTACAAAAGTGCCCTTGGTTACAAAAGTTCCCTACCTTGGTTACAAAAGTTCCCTATCCCGTTACAAAAGTGCCCTTTTTTCGTTACAAAAGTGCCCATACCTATGGCTCTCTCTCTCTCTCTCTCTCTCTCTCTCTCTCTCTCTCTCTCGCTCTCTCACACACACACACACACACACACACACACACACTCGTACTCCAGGGGATGATTGGGAGAGAACCAGAGAGTATACATTGTAATACTGGAAATGAAGTTATGTAGCAGCATCAGCATTAGTACTACATACCCAGTAGCAACAGCAGTAGCAGCACAGTGAGAGGAGGAGCAGCAGAAGCAGCAGGAGTATAGTAGTTGTCATTGTTTTGGGTTTGTCGTTTTTTATGCGATTTTAGGCAACTTTTTGAGAGTGTTTTGTTTTAGTAGTTATGTTCTTGCTTTGATTTGTAGTTGCAGGACATAGCAAGATCACCAAATATTCCTGATCCAAGTCTGAACACAGTAGAGTGTGTTACCATGGGTCATGGTAAAGCTCCAGCTTTTTCTGATTGGAAGAACCTGCTTCATAAAGTGTGTTGGTACATTCTGTCGATTAGTTTGATATTCAGTCAAGTTGCTTCGCAGTGGCTTATAGTGCAGCTAAAAGAGTGGAACAAGAAAAAACATTACAGCGAAGTTGCAGCAGTAATGTTGTTATCTTTAGTTGTTTTCATTTCGGGACTCTACTTAATTGATTATGCCCGGAAACGTTCCGGCACCACTCAGAAATATGCACAGGTATTCTTTATATGTGTGATGGTTGTATTGGCTCGGAGGTTAGTTTGGTGTTTGGGGCGTATCTGTTGTAGCGATGAGGCTAATATTAAGTTAAAGTTTATTAAGTTTAAAAAATTATACTGGTTTAGCTTGACCAAGGGCCATGAGAATGACCCAAGCACAAATTTTATTTCTTTCTTGATCCTTTACCCAACAATATTCATGGCATGCCATCATTTACTGTGGATATTGCTGGGCGTTATAACAGAACCATTTTGGGGTATTTCAGTTTTAGTGGCTGTCATTTCTGTTTCTGCTATTCTCGTTTTCTTTTCTTATGATTTTTACGAATATTATCTTTCCCATGAAGCTACGTGCACGTGTGATAGATGTTCTGATTGTAAAAAATGTGGATGTGTGTATTGGTTTCCGTTTGCGATGTCTTTCATTCTTGTCCTAGGAAGTTGCGCTGCATTTGTACTGTTAACAGTTGTTCTCTTAGTAGTTGCACAGTCGTTCCTTAGTGAGAGCCTTGTTTCCACGTTAGTTCAAAATGGTTTGGTGTTTTTCTCAACTTTGTGGCTTGGATATCTGAAGCTACATCAAGCAAAGAAACCAGCAGAAACCAGGAACGGTGGTAATGCAGGAAATTCGAACCCGTCCGGTCAACCCAATGTAGGTGTTCAAGGGCAACAGAGTGTTGTGACGTATTTTGAAAGTTATGTTTAAGACGGATCTATCTTATCTTTTTTAAAAGATAAGACTAAACTTAAAAGTTTAGTTTTGTTTCATTTAGTCTTGTTTTTGTCCACGAACTGTTTTCCTGTTTTGATCTTCTGTTTTTACTTGTACTTTGATTTATTCTTAGCTCGCGAATTTACTTCTTGCCATATTAGGAATGTTATTCGCTTGACATGTTTTTAACAGATGGTCGTGTTTGTGGTGTTAGAGCTGACCTTGGTTCTTTATGGTACTTGTCAGTTGCGGCTGTGCGTAAGCTAATCTATTCCCTAATAGTCCAGCAGATTGGTGCAAAATTTTAGGTGAATTGTGGGATTTATGGTAAAAGCTGCAAATTTGGCACACAGTTAGAGATACATTAGTTAATTAATTTTAGCTATGGACCCACTCAGGATCCGCCCCTAATTTGCATAATTTAAGGTAGAAGTGTCACCCACCGGTTGATTAGCATGAAAACGAGGTTCACTCAAAACTTGCAAGATTGAATGTAAGGGTATTGTATATGAGACGCAAAATGCTCACAAATGAGAATTGATAGCCCAAAAAGGTTTTTGTCGCAAGTTACGAGGTGAAAGAGGACTATTTTAACTGGAAAGAAGTAATTTACATCCGATCAGCACATTGAAAAGCCTTCGTATGATGATATCAAATGTCTTGCTAGTTTCTTATTTCATAAGAAATAATGATTTAAGGGTACGATGATCTGACCTTTCCGAGGTCATTTTAGGGTATGAAAAAGTAATACGCTAACCGCAGGCAAAACATTAAACGTGGAAATGCCCCCCAAAAAAACAGTCCACTTTGTAAGTATCAAGCATTAATAATTTTTTTTAAAGAGACGAAACCATTAAAATCTCCAAAAGATTGATATTAACAGCGTTTACATATCCTTAATACAAGTTTACAGTAAACAACCATCATTTACACTGTAAGCCCTATCACGTTATTTTACCATTGGGTAGCCTGTGCATGGCGTGGTTACCTTGCAAGCCTGGTTACCATCCTCACAGTGAACTTACAGTTCTCAAAGCTCTGGTTTGGTTAAGAACAACAAGCTAATTTTTCAGGATTCTCGTGCTCCTTACAATGTATTTTCTTTAACAGTGCTAGAATGGAGGTAAGAAAAACAATATCCTACTAAATTTGTTTAACAGAATCTTATTTCAGGTGTGAACCGAAACAACTTTGACAAGCCAATAAATACGTCGTGCAGGAAATGATCTTGTGGCAGTTCGGCTTCAGTTTACTGCAATCTTAAAATGAATTGAAATAAAACCATTTTCATAGTAGTTATAAGTACAATTAGATCTTATTCGAAGACTCCTTTTGTCGCTCAGTACCTTTCCTTGATCAGCGTTTCTTTGCTTTGATCATACAGACCAACGTAACATGATTCTTCTGGTGTGCGTACTTATTGTTATTGTATTTGGGTCTGACATATCCTCGATGGCCAAACAAGACGAAGATACTGTTTCCTTGGACTGGGAAAAATGTATTTTGTGTCAGGAAACAACGAAGGAGCAGCTCCAATGTCCGGGGAATTCTCGCAGATCAGATATATATGGGACAGGATATAATTCTCTAGCGGAAAGTATTCACAAATTTAATGAGCTAGGGTTTATGCCAATATCTTTAGATATAGAAAAGTTGGATGAAGGTGTTGGCATACCAGCAACGTTGCACATTCCCAGTATTTTTCTAATAAGGCGTTAATTTAAGGCTTGGACTATTTGCTTCACCAACAACTCTATATCTTTCAGTTCACTTGTCTTAAATTGATAGTAAATTCTTGCATACAACATAGAGCACTTTATCAAAATAACATTTAAATTCTCTGAGCTATGATTTATATTATGTCTTGGACAACCAAACACCAATAATTGTCTGGATTGTGTAGATTACCGGCAAGTTGTATCAAGTTTTTCTTATAATAATAAACTATAAGAAAATTCTCAAATCTGATTGGCCATCAACTGTCCTGATTTCAGCACTAACGGACAGTACGCGTCATGCACAGATAATTGCATAATGAGTTCCAGTGCCCCTGTGTTCTTAAATGGCTTTTTTGCTTACTGCTAGCAAACGACTCTGGGAATTTCTCATGTTTTAATTAGAAAAAAGCCTAAACTATCACAAATTTTGTTATAGTCAAGATTAGTTGGTTACAGAACTTCCTGTCATCCAATTCGTTCTGAAATCATACCTGTGATTAACAAATAGGATTCCCGCTTGTTAATCACTTGTATGATTTCAAACTGAATTGGACTCCACTCAGTCCAATTACCATTATTAATCCTCAAATAAATGGTGCATCCTTCTTATTGGGTGTGGCATTTAATCAAGGGAGGAATTAAATAATTGTAATTTTGTTTCAATCTCAGCATTTAATCAAGTAAAATATGGTATTTCAATCATCATCATTAGGGAACTTAAGAACCACGACGAAGTTCACAACGACGACGTCTGTTGACTGGGAAAAGACTGGAACGAGAACTTCAGTTTCAGCGGGAAAAAGGAAACTTGAGAGTGTGTCCATGAGAGAACCAGGCAGGGGGTGATAATGCTCAAATCACGGATTTCGCTCAAACTTGGCACAATTGATGGGTTTCGTGAGATATTAACCTCGACAAAAAATAAGGTCGCAATATTGAATTCCCTGGGATTTACAGGGACCCCCCCTAAAAATCACAAAATCTACTCATTTTTGCATAATTAATTAGCTAACTTTGGTTTGGCTGTTCAACAAGTAGAAAAGACAACTTCAAATCTAATCAACTTTATCATCTTCTATGTTTATCTGGCATAATCCTCAGTAATTTATTTTTACTCTCTAATTCGATCTCTTCCTATTATTTAGCCTAAAGTAAGGTCATCTCACTGTTTTGACCAAACCCTAAATTTAAGGTATTTTAGTCACCAACATCTCCCATGAGCAACAACCTATGTACTTAATTCTCACATATTCTTTGAAAGACATCTTTAAGGTTATCAAATCAATCCTAAAATATTTGGGCAATCTCATACTTTATCAATAATGACGTATTATGTACATTTGACTTGACTCTTATTTGTCATTTGACCAAAATTGGAGGAAACGTAACATTCGTTTTTTTACACAAAAATAGCACAAAGTTGGCGAGAAGTCACAAATCAGATGCCTCATTATCGATACTAATAGCGGAATTGTTAGAAAGTGTCACCTGAGTCATGATTTCCGTGTTATTTATGGACGTTTTGATGGATATTTTATGGAACGCTTGAGTAAACACAAGGAGCAAAAGATTTAGTTCAAAACTTCGATCAGTCCAACTTGTAGATGCTACAAGACCCAAAAACGATAAAAGATAGTGAATAAATGTTACATACACGTCTCTCAGATGCTTTAGTCCAGGTTGGCTGCTTCAGTTTCGTCTGGTCCTCTGTGGCGTTACTCTGCGTTACTTTGTGACGAGGTAATGAAACATCTTGAAACACATCCTCGGAGACCCAGGGGCAGATAGTGGGGACGAGGAAAAGTCTAAACGACCGGAAAAATATATAACACGAAGAAAAGTAAAGAACGGGGAGAAGAGCCCCTGGGGACAATGTCTTACCAGACCAGTTCCAAACGGTCGCCGCCGTTCTGGATTCTGATTGGTGCCAGAAAAACACAAGTTTTTCTGGCACCAATCAGAAGCCAGAACGGCGGCGACCGTTTGGAACTGGTCTGGTAAGACATTGTCCCCAGGGGCTCTTCTCCCCGTTCTTTACTTTTCTTCGTGCCATATATTTTTCCGCTCGTTAAGACTTTTCCTCATCCCCACTATCTGCCCCTGGGTCTCCGAGGATGCTTGAAACATTGCAAAATTAAAAGTGTCGGCTTTTCACCGAATATTCGAAGTCTTTGACATAAGTTCTAGTCAGAGGGAACAAAATGATATTCTCAAAGGACAAGAAGGATCACTGACAATCCGTCTATATCTATGGAAAACAACCACCTGCTCGAACACCCTCCATCTTTGTGACTTTAGACTCTGCCTAAATCATGGAATCTGTTACGCTGGACTACCGGACTACGGAATGCGGAATACACTATCTATTGTTTGTGCGCGCCAATATCCTGTTATAACTGGTGTGTTGAAAATAGGTTGTGAAAGTCGTGTTACTTGAAGTTTTGAGTTTATTCGATATTGACGGTAATTACCATGATAATAATCGTCCATAACAGCCCTTCTTATAGTCAGACCGTGTCATGCAATTTTCGACAACTAATGACTTGCCATTGGGTATACTTACTTACTTACTTATATTTTAATCCTCGTAGTCTTACAACTATACAGGATGGTATCTGTATCTGGGTAAATTATTGACTGCAAAAAATTAATAATAACCGTTTAAAAGTGTTGAGGAATATTAAACTTCTGAGGAATACCAAAGACCCAAAAGGGCACTCTCGTATATAACGAATAGCTGTACTTACGACCGCCATCACAAAACCCCGTTTCAACTCCCACAGGTGCACAAACTGTGGATTTTTACATTCCCGTAGGTGGCCGCGGACACTCAAAGGGTTTATCGGTGAATAAGATGTTAGCTTTAATTTAAAGCTCTCGTAAGCAGACACCCGGAAGAAAATCTTATCCGCCTCTGAATGTTGTGCTTTTTTTATTATATTATGTCCACAGTCATATCACTGTTTGTCACTGTAATGAATCATTCTTATATATCCGCTTCAGAGTTACCGTTTTTTCACATACACGTCCGGTTACACTTGAAAATACAAACTGAATTGTATGCCTTTACCTAATTTCAATAATGCAGTGGTCTGATCTCTGTGTTCCCTGTATGTCCTGCGCTCCTCGGAGTATCAGAGGAACTTTAGAAACAAAATAGATTTGTCCATAGTATATTGTAACTTAAAAATTGCATCAGTACATTCACTCCAAAAAGTAGATGTTTCCGCACTTTTCCTCGTTAGAGACCTCCTGCAGTTCGACTCTCGTAAAACCCTAATTTTCCTTGAGCAACCCCACGGGCATTATTTACTGGGTGTCTTCCGACCACGCACGGACCGGAACATCAAATGTCTGTAACTTAATTGTTGTGTCTGTCCATAATTCAACATCTGCCTGCCTCAGCACGGCACACTAACCTGGGCACTAAACTGGTTTTGGTGCCCCAAGGGTACGCAAAAAGACCCTTCCGAGGATGTCTAGGATGAGAAAATTGACCTTACCTGGGTAGGGTGAGAAATTTGAAATCTAAGTATCACAGTTGAAGTAGCTCTCGAGGGAATGTGGGAAGGGTGTTAAACATATGGAAGCGGTTGTTTGAGAAAAAGATCTAACTCAATGTGAAAGTGTGGTGTATTTTGAATTCTACTTGGGAACATTACTGCCATAGTTAGGCTTTATAAGACCCCCAAAAGACCGTGCTAGGTAAAAAATTCAGTGTTTATGACAGTCAAATCTGGTGCCAGTGGGGTAGGGCATTTGTACGCAATTTGGCCACTCCCCCGGGGAGGGGGGGCTCCAGTATGAAAACAAAATGGAATTCTTGTTGCAAGCTTATCTGGCCGGGTCTCACGCTTTATTTGTCCCTTTGAGCTGGTCTGCACCAAGATCCGGCTTCACTTCGCTGCTATTTGACGTGCAACTAAAATAGACAAAAATATTTCTTTCCAAAACACGAAAGAAAAGCGACTTCTATCTCCGAGTTTGAAAAGAAATGGGATCATTTATAATCACAGTCTGAATAGAGTTGCCAATAGATTTGGAATTCTAAAATTTTTATTAGCATACAATAACAATAAAATTATCTCAGAGAATGTCGGAAAGTCATATTTTTCATATTTTGTTCACTGAACTCTGGCTCCTGGCTCCTGACTCCTGACTCCCGATACGATGTTTCCGTGTGGTGGCCAACCGCTGCTTAAAAATGCGGGCTCCAGTTAATGTCAAAGATGGCGGACGTTTCGTTGTTGTTTGTAACATGTGAATTGAGCTACAACAGTGGCAGAAATAATTCTTTCCATGGATTACAAATCGGCTTTCTACTTTTCGTATTGTTTTCTCCTAAAACAACTTGATTTGGATTTTTGTGCGTAAACTGATGGCTAAGGAATTTTAGTCGTACAGCGAGTCACGACGCTGAACTACGCTGAACTGGGCATCGAAGGTGGCATGGGGAACGAATCCAAGCGGGCACAAACTAGCAGTTGACACATACAAGAGATACGTATATGGATTTTATCGACCGTTTATATTGTTTTTAGGGCGAAATTATTAAAGTAAGTAAAACTGTGAATTAAATCTTTGTATGTTGTTTTTCCTTGAAAACATCACGTATATAGCTATCAAAAATCATCGTTAGAGTTTCTTGCACAATAATTTCAACAATTTTACCCTTATTAATGTCAAATCATTGTCTAAAGAGTTTTTCGTTCGATTTCTCCTCATTCAGAGGCAAACGCACGAATATTGTGAGGGCCTGAATTTTGATGAAATATGCAAAAGTCGTTCAGTCACATGAACAGTTTATGTCAACACATGGAAGAACGTGAATTGCCCAATGATCTTATGATCTTTTTCTGAACTTAAGTGATGGCCTTAACTACTCATGCAAAAGTTATAAAGATAAGCTGTTGCTCATCAGAGATATTGGGGAATAAAATACCCTAATTTTACGATTTACTCAAAACTTGGAAATGATGACCCAACTTAAGGAGACTACGAGGGAGGAAATCGAATCGGCGACTTTAAAAAGTTTATTGTGCTTAAAGTCTTATGAACTCAGATCATCTCTCAGTGCATTTAAGTTCCACGTGGCTTTTCTGTTTGTTGCACTGGCATCGTAAAGTTAGCTAATTAATTATGCATAAAACGGGCAAAATGGAGATTTTTACAGGGGATGCCCGGATCTCCCAGGGAATTTAATATTTTGACCTGAAATTCTGTCACATAAGTTAACTCCTGGTACCTAACATTTGTGCCGAGTTTGAGCGAAATCGGTGATTTGAGCATTATCATCCCCTGCCTGGTTCTGCCTGGTTTTCTCATGGACACACTCTTAAGATGCAGTCGGTCGGTAGGTCGACGACTATGGTAGCCAAATTGTAGCAAAACTCAAGAGAGAAGATATATGTCAAAATCAACAACTTGATACCTAATTCAACAAATATTTCTCAACATCAACACCATTAACTTGTCAACTTTAAGAACGTTATTTTCAATTCAACGATTTTCGTTCAACGTCAACGCATTCAGCTTTTCAACTTCAACATTGCAATCAGTCTTAAATGAAGAACGACAAATCGCCTCAACAAAAACCATGTTGCTTCACTATCAACTCTTTCTGATTTTCAAATTAAGTCACGAACCAAAAGCTTTCAAGATCAACAAGCAAAAAATTCGTGTCAACAAATTGGTCCGAGTTGGCCCCTCGTTACCGCGAGGGACTTGGCAGGAGTAAAACTAAATATCCCGGATTACAAGCGGCGTGAAATGTTCATTGCCGGTGTCACAGTGATATGTGTATCCCCGTGATATGTGTATCCCCGCACACATATCCCTAGTGATATGTGTATCCCGGGTGGGGATACAATAAACACTGATGCTAAGTATCCAGCCTCATCAGCGACACAATAATAAAAATGGCGGCTCAAGAGGGAGAAAATGGTTGTTTTGTTTTCAGTTAGATTCTTAAACACTGTACTCTTCACTTTGTCAAGGGGTCTAAGAGAAAATGTCGGACACTGTTTTAAGAAGCAAGGTAAGGAATAAAGGAGTGAAACCTCGAAAGAGTTTCTGGGCCATGTTATATTCCACTGGGTTAGCGCGATTGGCTGTAAAAGAAAATTTTGCGGTTGAAGTGACTGAAACATCACTTCTCACTTGTAACTTACCTCCGGGGAAGTTAATTTGATACAAATGGAACGCGGGCGATACACATATCTTTGAAAGTTCTCTTGCTAAGGGTTTTTTTTTTTTTTCAAACTACCGTGCGAAGGTGGAAGATTGTTGGCGTTGTCGGGGGGATACAAATGTCAGTGAGTCAGCGCAGAGCTACATGTATGTGTATCCCCTTCATTTTTGACTGTTTTATCTTCTCTCGCTAAAGGAAATCTCGTCGATATCATCTAACACAACTAGTAACACAACTAGGGTTAAGACAGGAATCAAACAACATGCAAAGATGGAAAATTGTGGCGCTTGTAGGGGGGATACACATATCACTGAACCGGCGCAGAGATATGTGTATCCCCTGTTTATTTCTTCTCTTGCTGAAGGAAATATCGTCGATACCATCCAATACAACTAGTAACACAACTAGGGTTAAGACAGGAATCAAACAACATGCAAAGACGGAAAATTGTGGCACCCGCAGGGGGGATACACATATCACTGAACGGGCGCAGAGATATGTGTACCGCCTCTCTATTTTTTGACTTTTCGAGTTATCCCTTGCTGAATGAAATTTGGTCAGTCATACTTATTTAACGCGACTAGTGACATAAAATTATAATCTCGTTGGATAAGGAGAGGAACGAGTGTTTACATCAACATTGCGGTCGACGAAGAAGTAAACTCGCCAGAAACAGCTTTGCGACTATTTTGTCTGGAACTGTTGCTCTTAATCTTGGATCATTAGTAGTCCCTTTGACGATGATTCCACATCAGAAATAAAACCGACACTTGTTTTGAGGGGTGGGAGGTAGGGGATACACATTTCACTGGCAGCCATATTGGAGGGATATACATATCACTAGGGATATATAAATATAGGAAATAGGAAAAAAACTACACTAGTTTTTTTCCTATTTCCTATATTTATATATCACGCTCTACTTTAACGTATCGAGCACTTTACTACGGAAAAATCGTAACACAAGCTTCCTATCACTAGGGATATGTGTGCGGGGATACACATATCACGGGGATACACATATCACTGTGACACCGGCAATGAACATTTCACGCCGCTTGTAATCCGGGATATTTAGTTTTACTCCTGCCAAGTCCCTCGCGGTAACAAGGGGCCAACTCGGACCAATTTGTTGACACGAATTTTTTGCTTGTTGATCTTGAAAGCTTTTGGTTCGTGACTTAATTTGAAAATCAGAAAGAGTTGATAGTGAAGCAACATGGTTTTTGTTGAGGCGATTTGTCGTTCTTCATTTAAGACTGATTGCAATGTTGAAGTTGAAAAGCTGAATGCATTGACGTTGAACGAAAATCGTTAAATTGAAAATAACGTTCTTAAAGTTGACAAGTTAATGGTGTTGATGTTGAGAAATATTTGTTGAATTAGGTATCAAGTAGTTGATTATGACATATATTTTCTCTCTTGAATTTTGCTACAATTTGGCTACCACAGACGACGACGACACTGAATGTAAACACAAATGTGAAACTGTAATGTCCGTTCGAAACAAACTTTTCCGCATTGGCGTCTTTTAAAACAATGCAAGATCTTATTTTTTAAGCCGTATGTCTAATTTCATTGACGATGAAGAATTTTTTGTGTTGTCTGACCTTTTCGAGTAGAAAAACCTGCTTTCCGCACGAAGATTATTAAGCTTTCAACTGAATGAGATGACCGAGTCCGAATATCTGTCAGAGTTTAGATTTGGAAAAAGAGACATGCTGATGTGATAGTTGTTTTCCATATAAAGTTTATTTCCTCTACATTACACACATTTGATTTGCCTTACCTAAACGTACAAATAATTAAATCACTTACAAGTTCGCTCGCTCACTCTCCACAGCTGTCATTCTTCGAAGTAAAAACAATTCAATAGTCGAATTTTCAATCAACATCGCTTGTTAGGAGAAAAAAGAACGATACCTGGATTTACGAGAATAAAGAAATGCAAAGGACTTCAAAAATCGCTTAAAACAGTGGATTTATACCTGCCGAAGCTTGTGGATTGCAGGACGACGTGATTCTACTTTGTTTGGCGTCGTCGACGACATCACGACGACAAAATTTACTAGTCGCGCTTGCGCAGTACACTTTAACTCACTTCTGGTCGTCGTCGACAAAGCCGTCGTCGTGGTTCTTAAGTTCCCTATTATCAATACTCACCTAATACCTCATTAGACAGGAAACGAGGAATAGCTTTGCCCTCAGCGTTGGTCGTCAAAATTCCCACGAGATATTTTTTAAAGTTATCCTCATCAATGATTGGGCATCCGCATAATGTGAGATCATATAAACCACTGTCAATAAGTTTGTAACCACCATCACTGTATATTAATTCCAGGACTTTACATTCATCTCGATAAATCGTGTAAACCCGGAAGTTCCTCCTGAGCTGCTGACCACTCAAACACTTCTTCTGAAGACTTTTTATCTCAAAGCTGCGTTTACGGTCACGTGCAAAATCACACAAAACTAAGGAGAAGTGTCCACGCTGTGTTATGCTTATAGGTTTAAGTCGATAGTCTTCGAAGTGTCGCTTTCTGCATGAATAGCGGTGCAATCGACACCCCGTGATCGGTTCTTTCCAAGTGTCAGTGACTTACAGAACAGAGCCTTCGTTTTGACCTTCAATAGCAACCGCACATGCCATTCCTTTTGTCTGGCGATTATTCCCTCTGATGGCGTAAATGGCCTTTTTAAAGTCATTGCTGGTAAAACCCTGCCCCTCGCCAATCCTAGCCATCTTGCATGGAAGCAATTACACGGCGAAGTCGGTTATGACGCTAGGTTTTCAGCAGGTATTGTCAGTTCCGTACTCGTCAACATTTGAATCCCGACACGACTGACCGCTCATCTGAGGTGCTGGCGCTGGATAAATATAACTGAATGGCCTGCGGAGCAACCTTTTGTTCTTACTATACTGCCAGGTCTGAGCGCATTCTCACAATTTATGTAATCCTCCTTCGCCCACATCATATCCACATTCTTCTAGAAGCTCATTCTCCTAGCCATTCTTCCAAGGGTGAGATGGGAAATGAGCCCGCGCTACGATCGGCTCTTCCCAGGCTCTCTCGATTGACCCGAAAAGTCACGAACTCTAGTCCAGCGAAAGTCCAGCGTGACATAGAGGTCGGCATTATATTCCACCCACCAAAACCACATCGATCGAGAGGGACTGAGATTGAACTTTGAACATTAAAAGTCGTAACCGAAGATACTCGGAAATTGTACGGATGATATGTACGAACAACCGAACATCCAAATCCCATCATTCCCGGGAAACAAACAGGAACAACATGGCGGGAATTTTAAGTTACGAACCCGTGTTCTATAGGAAATTTGCTGAGAATTTTGGAAATGTTTCTTCCGTCCAAGAGGCTTATAAACTCATCGCAGAGTTTGAAACGAGATCGACGACCAAGTTTTCCTGCTTCAAAGTGGACAAAGATTTTGGGAACATTGGTGTGTACCTAAGGATCATCTACTTAAACTGCTTTATGTACAGTCATAAGTCTTACAAATTTAGAATTTTGGAAGTCAATATGCTTGGTTCTTAGCATTTGTTTCCTACTTGGTTCTTAGCATTTGCGTGGTTCGTATCCAGCCAACCTACGCGGATGAACGACTTTAGGTGGAATGCTAAAATCCATGCCGGAAAGAAACCGCTTTTTGCAGGAGGGGGGGGGGGGGGGGGGGGGGGGAGAGATAAAGCTCGCTGTAATGTACACCTAGCTACCCTGGTTCCAGAGATTGTTCTTAATTTTTCTCCGCGTGAGAAAGAACGAGCACTTACCAGCGAGCTTTGCGATTCGTTCTGGCCACGTTGTTCGTTTGCAACATATTACTAACATTATGTATGAAATTGTATCCCCCTGATATATTTTCTGCACCCCCACAACTGTGATAAACATCGTGAAATGAACGCAGGCTTTATCGAGTTTCTCTGACCTTTTGTTTTCACCTCGTCCACTTGTCAACAGATCATTCGAAAAAAAAACACAAAATACTTTGGGAAGACCCACGGGATACTCAAGGAGCGAAAATCAGTTTTACTGGTGTGCCTTTTATTATATTGGGAAGACAGTTATACGATTGCCAGCACGGCATAGATAGAAAAGCTGGAGAGAAGAGAAAACGAAAAGATGCAGAAGAGGTAAGAACAATTCTTTCTTTTTTTTGTCTTATCGTAATATAGAACCTAAAAACCACACGAGGATGTATCATAAGATATCATGCGAGTCTGACAGTCGAAAGTTTGGTTGTACGGCACAGATAAAGATGCGGGAGATTTTATTTTTCCCAGAGCACAGAGTAAGTATCCCGTATCGACGACAAAGACCCCCGTTTAGTGAACTAAAAAAGGCATCAGTGAAGTAGAAAAAATATGAAACTGATGCTAGCCCTGTTCAGTTTACCATTTTGCAAATAACGTAAACAAGAAAAACCACGGTTGTAGCTGAACAAGTTTTCTAAAAAGATTTATCCCAGATCGAATTTCGAAATTCACTCGGCACGGCAATGTACTTTAAGTAAGGTTACCGTCAACTTTTTTCAAAAGCCCCTTCCCCACCCCCCACTTGTAACACGTACGTTTGTGTCACTTTTTATTCCTTGTTATACTTCCAATGACAACTTATTATGTTTGCTGTAAAACGAAGAAAAACATTTCCAATTTTATTTTTTACCTTGAGATTCATGACTGGTGTCTAAAACAAGTTGATTTGGTCATCAATATATCACTTTAACAACATTCTGCTCAGCAAAAAACTTGCTTTGGAATGGTAGCTTCAACAGACATTTATACATCTTACAATATTGTTTATTCCAAAATTTGGAATCAAATTTAAATGTAAATAACATTGGTTATTCAAGTACATCCGTCCATTGGTTTGCATATTGTGTGCCAAAAAGGATCACTCTGTAAAATTTATTCAGTTATGTGCAAGGGTATGGTCCAGTTAACCAATGTACTAGTATGGGATATGAGCAATACGCTGTTCCTGACACTAGCTGTCGAACCTACTTTTGTTGCTTTCCTTTAGCACTCGCAAACACATGTCCATGGCCTCTCGTGCATTTCTTTCAAATTTCTTTGAAAAAATAGTGAAATCAAAGCCACCCACAATACCTTTCGGGATTGTCGCGTGCACTTTCTCCGACAACCTTTCTCAAAATAGCTGTTTACTATTTCATTTCTGTGCAATTAAAGGTTTCTTGACAAACATTTCAAATAGTTTTCCAATTTCTGAGCACCCCTCTTAACGATGGAGAAATAATCAATTATTGCATTTAAGAGGTGTATACCCTTCTTTACTGTGATAGATTTTCAATCAATCAATCACTCAATCTGTTATTTGCCACTTAATTTCTCATGTACAAAGTCTATTAGAATACATAGAAGCAGGGGATGTCTGCAAGCTCTGTTGAGCTTTTCTAGGGAAGATCCCCTAAAATTATATTATTACTATTTCACAAACTTTCGTACAGTTATAAGTGTTCCTTTATATAGAGTCAGTGTATTGTTGTTAAACAAAACATTTTAATTGTGTTGTAAAAAGCTCAAATCACTTAATTGCTCTTTATGCTATTTGGCAAGCTGTTCCATATTATAGTTATTATAGCACCTCCACATTTAACTGAGAATGGCCCATAATTATTTCATTCAAACTTAATGTATAAATGTTTTGCAGGTAATAATAATGATAATATGCATTATATCATCCATTTATAGAACCAATCCCTAATCAGACCTTCCTAATCTGGTGTTCTTGTCATACACCCAGGATTTTTCGAGGTACATATATCAATTAGGCGCCAATTAATTAATTTTATGAGGGGGATCTCGGTTGGGAAACTTGACTCCTTCAAACTCTCATGGGGGATGAGACATAAGCTGATCCGTAATGAATGATTATCACTAGTGTTAAGATTTAAAGTTACACTGACTGCCTATATATCAGAGCAAAGAGTCATTTTCATTAAAACTAATATAAAAACCACGATTAGTATTTTTTATGTGTAAATAATAACAACTTATATAAAAACCATGATTAAAATTTTGTTTGTGCCTATAATCATTATGCTTTATGAGTGTGGTCTTAAAACGTCCTTCGGTACTTCGCAGAAGCGTAACTATGCGCCTAAAAAAATCAAAACCCTTGCGTCTTTGGAAATTTAACAACGGTTATAGGTAAGGGCTCATATGTGCGGTCTGGACAGGTAGAGTGGTTTTGATGGATGTAGACTTCAACATCCACCAAAACCACAAACAGTGTTCGGGGCTAGATGAGTATCACATAACCCCATGAAATATCTGAAACATTTTTTAAAACTTCACGTACAATATTTGCCGAAATACAGTTATACTCTTTATACTCAACCTTTGTTGGCGAGAACGCGATCTCCCAAATATAAGCTCAAAGCAAAAGAAACAGCTGAAGAAAGGCCGGCAGGCGAATACATCAAAACATCGTAGGCATCTTTAGTTGGTATAACACGTCACAAGGTGTCCAAAGCTCAATCTCAGTCCCTCTCGATCGATGTGGTTTTGGTGGGTGGAATATAATGCCGACCATTGAAATGTAGCCTGCTAGCTGGCGGTATTGTGTAGTAGTCGAGTGACATTTGGCGGCGGAGCCGTTGTAATATAGTCGAGTGAGATTTGACGGCGTAGCCGTCACGAGCGGCGAAGCCGCGAGAAATACCGCCTGCCAGAGAACCATGATTTTTCGAATGCCGCCCACTTTCATCACCTTAGCTGATCCCAATTAAATCAGCCAATCAAAGAAAAACCTGCAATTTGAAACTTGCAATTATTATCGCGCGAGACAGTTTAGAAATAAGCGTTGACAGGCTAAACACGACTCCTAAGCTCGTGATAATGTAAAACGTGACCTTGTGAGTTTGCTTGAACGGAGGTTTTTTTTATTTTCTCGGCTCTCGCGCGAAGGTTACTAGCACTAAACAATGCTTGTATCATTCTAAACTTTGACTGAGTAAATCTTTGTTGTCACACTAGGCTTAACATTAAAAGGTCATGAAGCTGGTTTGTTACATGCATACTGATGAGTAACCGTTTCCTGTGGTTTATTCTTCTGTAGGTGTTCCTGATAGGATTTGATCTCAGATGCAGTTGTAAAGTGTTTTAATTTTCTTTGACCTTTGTTTCTTACGGCAAAATAAAGACAATTCTAGCGCTGTGAAGTTTAAAGACGCCATTTCAGCAATTTGGTCATTAATTATGCTCTTTTTAAAGGGGAAACCACAATCACACACGTCTTTTCTGATCGCAATTGCTCCTTCGCAATGGCAAAAACGGTGAATGTTAGGCTTTTGCCGAACCCTGTGGGCAAGATTGCCATGACGTCCCGTCCAGCAAGCAGCTCCTTCACAGCCGTTTCCTGATCCCTCTTAAGAATAATTTTCTCCTTCTCTCTACTCACATTGAGACGTTCTAGCGCTTTCTCTAGTGCTTTATCCATAGTTAATTCGGCCGACTCCGCCATTATTTTTCTCACTCTACGATCTGCTCCCTTGGGAAATATGAGAAAGATCATGCGAAGGATCATCTACTATGATTGACATATGTATAGCCCTCGACCAATCAGTTTCCCCGCACACTAGTGTGCGGGCTATTCCAAATACCTGGGTTTTCTGGCAGGCGGTATTTCAAACGCCTCGTCCCCACTCCTTTTTTGGGATCGCGGCTCCGCCGCCAAAACTTTAATCTCACAATACCGCCAGCTGCGCAGGCTAATTGAAATGGGTCTCTTGCCGGTGGAGGTTGCTTTACTGGTGTTGTTGACCGGATCACACGGGATGTCTGCAACATGCGTGGAACGGGAAGAGCATATACAACGCCATTTAATTTCATCGCAGCCGCCGTATGATAACTACTACAATATTTCTAAGGCTGTTTATCCATCTGTGGATTTGCCGTCTTTGCTGATCAAGATCACTGTTACGTTCCGACATGGCAACGACAATCTCACTCATTTAGCCGGATCGTTCCGATCTCCGATCAATGGTAGCACTTCCAATATCTCACAGACAGGGGAAAATGTCAGCGAAAATATCACGACATACAAGTTCACGTGGAGTGCATCCTGTTTGTATGTCAGTGGAGGAGACATAAGCTTGACTTCCATGAATGTGTTTTCTTTGTGGGCTATTTATCCAAACAGGCGAGAAAGACAGCTGCACTTAACATTACCACAGTTCTGCAGGGGATTTTCTGCTGACACCATGATCTACTTCCTTTCCACGGTAGGACTTTTAGGCATTTTATTATTATTATTGTTAACTTATCATCATCATCACGAACATCGTCATCATCATTATCATTATCATCATTATCATACTGAGGTGCAATCAAGGAAGGAGTGACTACCCCTTTTGTTGTAACTAATTTTCTTCTGCACTTCCCGAAAGTAATTTCCTGGAGATGGTGATAAGATGTCTTTCCTCTCACCTGATCCCTGTCTAACTTGCCTTCTCAAAAATAGCTGATACAGATATAGCTTACACTTCCAAATATTTCAGTTCCTAATTAACAATTACTGGACGAGGTTGAGCAAAATATTGTGATTTGTCAGTGGCGAGCAGATCAATAGACCATTTTACAGTTATTAGCTTAGTACCCTAGCCTCTGAGTGAATGTGAGGCTGAGGCTGACCTTGTTTTGCTACAAACCTCTTTTCTTTTGTTATGAAAATTATGCTAAAAACACTAGTTAGCAAAAGAACAACTTAGATTAACATAATAAAGAAGGAAGGGTACTTAATCAAAACAAGGTCAACTCCACCCTCTTTTCCACCTGTAACTGTAAAATGGACTATTATTTGGCTGAGGCAAATAATTGGTCTGCCAGACTGTTACGAAAAATTGTATTGCGTGACTAGCGTGACTTTCTAGAAGCTTCGCGAGAGTTCATAATTTGTTTATTTTAGGATCTTGTGTAAGTGTTTCTAAAGCAGTATATTTTGTAATCTTTCTATGATTAGACTATTTAGAAACTTCTAGAATATTATTATAAAAGTACATAAGTAAACGAGTTCGGGCGGAGGTTTAACTAGTTTTCGCAAGCGAACAGAGTTTGACGTTAGTCGAGTTTAGTCAAGTGTGACGGAAGCAGTGTTTGTTCAAGTTGGCAGAGGCCGTGTAAGTTTATTGAAGTTGGCGGAAGCCGAGGCGGAAGCCGTGTAAGTTTATCGAGTTACGTGCTGTTGTGGAGTTTTACTTCATGGAAACTACGTTCATTTTTGGAATAAATCTTCTTGTTGCTGTTCCGACAACCCTGCGTTCAGTTTGGTTTGCAAGCTACCCGTCCTCTAAAAGATTACCCGTGTAACACAGACACTGACAAATCACAATATTTTGTGATAACCAAGTTCAATAATATTGTTTCATCATTAACTGACCAAGTTTGTTTTTTGATAAATATCTTCAGGAAGCTGCCATTTTCATGCAAGAGCAATAGCAAAAAGGAGAAAAGCGTGGTTTCTTTTGTGCATAAGCAGAATATTATTTGCAGCCAAACACAGTTAGATGACATAATTGGGCATCAGCAGCCCATTATTTGTAGGCAGTTATTTGCAATAAGTCTGTTTCAGTGGATACCTTTAAAAAACAAAAGGGTACCTAAAATATTAGTAGCACTTGTTTTGTTTGTCTGGGAACATAGAATATATTGTGCCTCTCTATGTGTACCAATGGATGTCATTTTTGTTGCACGACCAATCAGAAACGCTACCCAAATCTGGGTAATGACACGTCATCAGTATGAAGTTTCTGTGGTTGTTCCTTAGACGACATTTCATGAGGAAACCAGTGGTGGTGTCCTGACAAAAGAAAGATTTAGAGTTGCGTTTACGGCAAACAGCAAACATGAATTTGTATCACATGACCTGCTTAACCTGCTTTCTGTTCATTATTTCTACCCCACAATTAGTAGCTTCCTGTTAGTCTTGTTTATGACAATTGTTTTCGGCCAGTTTGAGCTTGTCATTTTTTGTTTTGTGAAATTCTCAACTAGAATCTGATGTACTTTGCCTTTTGCCGGCATCTCTAAAATTTCTCTAAATATCATATCTATGAAATTCCCTATTTTTCAGAAAAAAAAGGATCTTGGGGTAGTGTGAAAACTGTGGAGCTCATTGTTGATTTTTCTCCATAACATATGATTTTATGAGTAGAAATTATCATGGGCTTTTCCAGTCCCTGCATTGGCACTCCTGGTGGTTTTGGGCAGGGTGGACCATGGTGCCATGGGTGACAGCAGTGGCAGTAACAGTAGTAGTGCCAATATCAGTAGCAGCAATAGTAGCATCAACCGCATTCCCAGGTTTCTCTTCTACAGTCAAACCCTGCTTTATGGACACCTTGTTATTATGGACAGTTTGCTTTGTCTCTGGGGAAAGAAAACCCTTACATTTTCTCTTAATTCAACTCGCATAATAAGGACAACCCATTAATACGGATACTTTCTGTGGCCCCTGTCGGTCCGTATTAACAGTGTTTGACTGTACTTGTCCCCCAAAGTGCAAGGTCTCTCTCACACACACATGCTCCAGGGGATGTTTGGGAGAGAACCAGAGAATTCTGGGATCAATTAAGCCTATGTAGCACCAGGAACAGCAGAAGCTGTGCCTCTAGTATCATTAGCAGCAGTAGTATTACCCAGTAGCAACAGCAGTAGTAACGCAGTAGGAGGGAGAGCAGCCATAGCAGCAGAAGCAGCAGTAGTATAGTAGTTGTCATTATTTTGGGTTTGTCGTTTTTTAATGCTATTTTAGGCAACTTTTTGAGAGTGTTGTTTTAGTATTGCTGTTCTTGCTTTGATTTGTAGTTGCAGGACATAGCAATATCACCAAATATTCCTGATCCAAGTCTGAACACAGTAGAGTGTGTTACCATGGGTCATAGGAAAGCTCCACCTTTTCCTGATTGGAAAAACTTGCTTCATGGAGTGTGCTGGTGTATTCTGTGTATAAGTTTGGTATTCAGTCAAGTTGCTTCACAGTGGCTTATAGTGCAGCTAAGGGAATGGAAGACCAAAATTAATAGCATCAGAGTTGAAGCAGAAAAAAGGAAAAATGACAGCCAAGTTGCAGCTGTAATGTTGTTATCTTTAGTTGTTTTTGTTTTGGGACTCTCCTTAATTGGTTGTGCCTGGTATCGTACCGCTCAGAAATATGTATGGGTATTCTTTATATGTGTGATGGTTGTATTTGCTCGGAGGGTAATTTGGTGTTTGTGGCGCATCTATGATAGCGATAATATTAATTGTAATAATTTATGCTGCTTGAGCTTGACCAAGGGCCATGAGAATGACCCAAGCACAAATGCTATTTCCTTCTTCATCCTTTATCCAGCAATATTCATGGCATGCCATCATTTACTGTGGATATTGCTGGGCGTTATAACAGAACCATTTTGGGGTGTTTCAGTTTTAGTGGCTGTTATTTCTGTTTCTGCTATTCTCGTTTTCTTTTTTTATGATTTTTATGAATATTATCTTTCCCATGAATGTAGTGACCGCGAAAACGAGTGTGAAAGATGTTCTGCACGTAGAGACTGGCGACGTGAGTACTAGTTTCCGTTTTTTATGTCGCTGCTTCTTTTTCTAGGAAGTTGTGCTGCATTTGTACTGTTAATAATTGTTCTGTTAGTAGTTGCACAGTCGTTCCTTAGTGAGAGCCTTGTTTCCACGTTAGTTCAAAATGGTTTGGTGTTTTTCTCAACTTTGTGGCTTGGATATCTGAAGCTACATCAAGCAAAGAAACCAGCAGAAACCAGGAACGCTGGGAAAGATAATGCAGGAAATTCGAACCAGTCCGGTCAACCCAAAGGTTATGAACTTGTAGAGATTCAAGTGCAACCTTAAACAGCAAACCACGGTTTGTAGTTAGCAGCTTCACGATAGCCGTCTGCCCAGATTCGTGGGTGGTAGCTCGCGGCAGCCTTTTTGCTTTCATTCTGCGTTTCTTTCGTCGCGACCTTTTTATGCGTTGTTTTGGTTAAGTATCCTACTCTTAATTATTCTTCCCCTTGAGTACTTGTGAAGGATTTAAACGATTAAGTTTGTAAGGCAAATATACGTCAGCCACTTCAAAAGGCTCATTTATTGAAAAACAGCTCAGGGTATTAACAATGCAATGTATTGAAAAGGTTAGTAATGTTAAGTCTGTTATTATCATAACTACCACGAAAGCAATTAAGGGAAGTCGTATCCCCTCCCCACAAACTCCATTCGTAGGGAGCAGGGCGAACGAAGCCCCAAAAATGCGCGCGTGAGAGGCTATCGTTATACGAATGGCATATACGTTATAGGTGAACTAAAAAAATCGAAAATGCCTGTACTAATACATAAAAAAATTTTAAAAACGATAACAAGTAATAGGAATCAAACCTTGCCTCAACCTTTTAAGCCCCTATACAGCTATTTCGACAAAAGGTTTTAGGAGAAAGTGCACGCGACAATTCCAAAAGTATTGTGGGTGGTTTTGAGTTCACTGTTCTTCAAAGAAATTTGAAAGAATGAAACGACAGTCCATGGACGTATGTTTGAGAGTACTAAAGGAAAGCAGCAATAGCATATATAGATCATATCCCATATTACCTTTCGGGATTGTCGCGTGCACATTTTTCCGGCAACCTTTCTCGAAATAGCTGTATACACAGACCGTTACCCTTACATTTCCTTAGAAGCTGTTAGACAAGTAGTTGAAATAATTTGACAAAAGATCAAGGCTTCTTCGCTCAGGTGATCATTTTATTGATTCTCATAACCTTTTATCGATTATTTATAATTGCTATTGTTAAGAGAAATATACGTTCGTCACTTTGAGAATTAAAGGTAACTAAGACCACCTTGCCTCGGTTATTTTAGACCAGTTATTCACGGTCGTTGATGGTCGCAGTCACCGGCTTCCACAATAATATGAGTAATCTTTTTAACGTATTCATGCATGTAAACGTACACAGGGCTAAGAAATCTACCGACGAAGCCAAATCCTTTTTTTGTCTGGAAAGTCTTTTGATCCTGCTATCGGAGTGTTCCAATTGCGCTAAACAAATGGAATTTTCGCAAGAAAACTTAAATAATAAGATGCTTTGTATTTGCTTATTTACTTTGCTATTATACTAACAAAAAGTCAGTTCCTTTTTAAAATTAGCCTTTACTATTGCTAATAAGCAATAAAATTATCTAAAACCTTAAAGTCTAACAATACTAATTTCAACTGCAGAGAGAATCAGACATTGACTCATATCCAATACTGCACGTAATTCGCTGTGCTCTATAGCCTGTTATCAGTTCTCCTATTTACTTTCCTACTGCAAAAACGAAATTTTTTCTGGGACAATTTTTTCCACTTTTTTGGTTGCTCTGGTAATAGACCGTACGGGACCCGTACACCGAAGTGTATTTGCTATTCATACGGGATCAAGTTTCTTCTTGAAATTAATTTCATAAGTCTCTTGAAATTTCTGGTCATTAAATTTCCATGAAAGTGTAAGTCTCTTCAACCACTGTTCAATTTTTAAGGGAAAAAAAGTTCAGTGGCAAATTCTAAAAGGAAAGAAAAAACGCAGTGGCTATTCGTACGTGACCCGTACACCGACTTGTATTTGCTATTCATACGGGAGTCTTCTTACAGGGGCACCCAACGAGAAGATAGTTCATAACCACTTAAACATAGCATTGTTGAACGTATTTTAGTATTTAAACGGTAGATATAGGCATATTTTTATTTCCTTAAAATTTTTCATCCGTTCGGATTTCCTAGCTGAAAGTCTAGTGATCCGAAAATTATAGGGATCAAACTTACCTTTTCGAAAATTCCAGCCGGAAAAAAGGCTCCCGAAAATTCTAGGTGACCTTTTTAGGGTAAAAATCCTTTAAAAGTGGGGGCAATTATACCATTTTTGGGAGGTTCGAAAATCCTAGAAGAGGCAGACAAGCAAGAAATTTAAAAACAAATGTTTCGAAAATTCTAGATCTCAAATCGTCTTCCGAACAGATATTTTCCAAAACTTGTCGTTGGGTGCCCCTGTTCTTAGTATGCGCAATACAGCTATTTATTCATGGCAGCTCCCGTACGCTCAGCTGGCATTTGCTATTCATACGGGACTCTTTTTACAGACTTGCTTCGTTCCGTTTTCAGCAGTTATGTATTAATATCGTCTTAATTTATTTCTGCTTTTTGTTTCCTTCGTGGCACATGTCATGTTTCAGTTCTTCCGGTAAGTCTTCGTCGTGTTATATCACGCTATTGTTGGTGTCGTTGTCTGTCACCTACTGGATATATGGACAATAAAAGGTCTCATAAAGGGCGAAGCCCTTAGACTTCTGAGAACTATTAACTCAGTAAATCCTTCTGTTTAGGGTTACGGTTGGTGCTATATCGATAAAAATCAGACATCGTCAAGCAGCGAGCACTCCGTGGTAGAGTGGTTAGGCTACGTATTATAGATTCTACCCCCTCTCAATTATACCACATCAATTTTTTCTTTCCTTTTAGAATTTGCCACTGAACTTTTTTTCCTTAAAAGTTGAACAGTGGTTGAAGAGACACTTACAGTTTCATGGAATTTAATGACCAGAAATTTCAAGAGACTTAGAAATTTCATATAAATTTCAAGAGGAAACTTGATCCCGTATGAACAGCAAATACACTTCGGTGTGGCTATTCGTACGGGACCCGTACACCGAAGTGTATTTGCTATTCATACGGGATCAAGTTTCTTCTTGAAATTTACATGAAATTTTTTAAGTCTCTTGAAATTTCTGGTCATCAACCACTGTTCAATTTTTAAGGAAAAAAAAGTTCAGTGGCAAATTCTAAAAGGAAAGAAAAAAATCGATGTGGTATGATTGAGAACAGATCCTGGGGCGTAGAATCTATAATATTGTCCATATATCCTGTAGGTGACAGACAACGACAACAACAATAGCGTGATATAACACGATGAAGACTTATCGGAAGAACTGAAACCACAGGCAGCCCAAGCGCACTATGTGTGGATTCGGGCTTTAGAGGTCGTTTGGTCGGAGTATACTAGAATTATTAGGGTATTATCTGATGCCAAATAACTGCAAAAATCTTAAAGATATGAAGTCTTCTTGTTTGTCTGTTTGTACTAATAGCCTTTAAGATAACAAAGGTCGATATTTCTTGCATTATTACATGTGATTCGGGCCCTCACTGTTCGAGTCTTATCACATGTATTCGAATCTACAACGCTAAGAAAAAAAAATCATGATCACGCGAAATATTGATTCAAAAAGCTCCCTTACCTTTAGTTCATAGCCACTCTGTGTCCCACAGCCGGTTTAAACGCCGTTTCGTCGACTTTCTTTCCATCGAGTACTGAACACTATAAAAGAAGGGAAGGCTGGAGACCTTCCAGCCGACATTCGCCACGCGAAGGCCAATAAATTCCAAACAAAGCGATCGATCTCCCTAAAATTCCCACCAGCCAGACCGAAGAGCGTATATCTACCCGTTCGACGAGCGCCAGTTTCTAAATTCGGCTGCATGAGCCCAAGGAGCGCTGCATTTCGCATCGATTCTGGCCGGCTTCGCTTCGCCATGATGCGCAAGCTGACTGGTATCCTACGAGACTCAAATCTTGGAGCCTAGCGACCGTGTCAGATCGACAAAACGTCACTCTCGCGGGGAAGGGTCGTTACTTTTGCCCTATGGAAAACCGACACCGTGGGGGGACCCGGCGCGTTTAATTTGGGTTTCATATGTCATATACGCAAGAGCTATTTCCGGTCAAATTAAACGCAGCGGGTCCTATTTGAATAGCCTCTTTAAGAGCCAATGTCTGTAATTTTCGAAAATCGGTTGACAGTCGTGAAGTTTTGAATTTTTTCATATTTTACCCAAATAATCTCTATAGTACACTAATTTCAAAAATCACATTAAAACTTGTAACGGCTTTTTATTTTTTCCAGAATCGGGCAAAGTTTGAAAAACGCTAAATCGGCGCTCTTTCGAGTATGAAGTTAGCGAGGAGTAAGCATTTTCTTCGCGCTCGTACATAAAAACGGGATGATATCTCTAAATGAAATCAAGTCACAAAACAAACACAGACTTGTACTTTATAATTCAGCAATTATCTTTAGATAAGTTGTTTAAATGTGACTGTGTCGGCCGCAAAAAGAAACACGATTTCGGCTGTTTTCAAAAATGGCAAATTTGACCTAACTTCACCATCAAAAAAACCCAATTGGTACATAGAATTTCAACATGAAACAAACATTGTTTTAAAGCACATCCTTTGCCGTTTCTTGTGTTAAAAATTTTTTTGCGGCATTACAAAAGTGCGTCGCTGAGACACCGAAACGTGCAGGGCAGTTTCGCACGTTGGAACGCTGAAACAAAGCTAAACAAACTAGCCGCAAGGTAGGTACACAGGAGTTTTTGCAAACTTAGCTTCTTTTATAAGGGGCACATTAAGGGAAGCTCTTAAAATCTTTTGAAGAATGCTTTTCAATTTGATAGTTATAAAAAAATAACTAAGTAGATTAACACTGCATTTGATTGCACGCAAGTAGCTGAAAAAGACAACGCTGTTAAGTTCTTGTAGTGTAAATATTGACCTGGAGTTTCTGCACTTAAAATAAAGTCGCTAGAAACGGCGTGCTAGCTTTGAATGGGATACGAGATCTACAAGAATTTACTTTCCGCAGTCTTTTCAACTGCAAGTGGCCGCAGTTTACTGAAATCTTCCGTCGTTTTTTAACTCAAACTAAACGCTGTGTTGCGTGCATGAAAGCCCGTGTGTGATTTGAGTCTGGTCACGCAACTGTATAGACAGGATAAATCATCGCACGAGTGTACAAGAAAAACTAAAATGAGAATTAATTTCTTTTTTTTAGTTTTATATTTTATATTCCCCAAAACATGTCGAACTAAACTTGATTTTAGGATGTACAGGCGGCCGAAACTCAAACCGAGAAAGAAAACAAATAGAGTAAGCCGAGTCTGCAAAACTTTTCACACTAGTTTTCTTTTATTTGCACTTAGCCTTCTGAGCCTTCTCTATCTATATGAGACTTCTCTATCGATCACCTCAGTATGAATTGAGGGATTTAGGTACACGTACGCCATACATATGCAAAATGAAGGTAGAGTAAAACTGTTTAAAGAAAATTGGCCAATGCTCCGCAAAAGAACATTCCTGAAAAACCATACTGAATCGACAATGGCAATGGACACATTTGATGAGTGAAATACAAGTATTTAACATGTTTAAATTACTGAAAGTAGAATTTGCTTTGTTCTTCTGCAGCAAGGGCATTTTCTGGCGAGACCTCAACCTGCTGTTGACAAATTGTACATTATCTGACCCAGTATGGAAGACCCCGACGAGATCTCATGCGTGCAGAGCTATTTTTAGCCGCATAGGACGCGTGCAAAACGAGCTATTTTAAACCAGAATGTACGTACATGCTAGCTTCCACCCAAAACAAGGAATAGTCACCTGGCTCTGCTGTCCGCCACCACTCCCAGGCACTTGTTCGCAGGCTAGAAAGTAAACCAACTCACTGACAAGTTCTTTTTCATAACGTCAAAATCCTTGGCATAAATGAAAAATGCTTTAAAATGCTTCAGCCATTTTAGTTACTATCTTTTAGCCAAATACGTTTCGGAGAAAAGACAAGAAAACGCTGAAAATATAGCCTTTCATTTCGATTTAAAATTTCAGATGCTCTTTTCACTAGGTCTGCACCCGCAGTGATTTGTGTGCTAAAACTCCTTCGTGGTGGCATCTCTCAGGCAAAAACGACCGCCTAGCGGCGAGGAGCGAGGAGAGAAGAAGTCCGTGGGCATTTTCGAAAAGAAAAAGAAGTGTAAAGGTTGCACGTTCGTCGTTCAGAAAAAGTCTGCGTATGTCATTATCTTCAAGCCGCACACAGTCGTCAATTAATGTGCCTTTAAGGACCCCTTTTTAAATCAGCAGCCAGTAGGCTGTTCTGGAACGGTACAACATGATTTGTGCTCCGCCACCCGGAACCAAACATTTAGCGGTGGTGAGGAAAAACTTTCATTTTCATGCGCCAATTTTGTGGATCAAACAAAGTCTGATAGCTCTAAATGTAGTGATAAAGACATGAATTTTTGTATTTTGTATGTGTAGGGTTGATCCTAATGTAAAACCCAATGCCAACCAAAACACCCATCTCCTCCTCCTGCCCTAAACTTAAACAAGCTATAAGTAGACTTTTCGTGACGTTAACATATAGCCACCTGAGACCTTTTGTAATGTTCACTAAAATAATACCAAGCACCTTCGAAGCCTGTTCACAGACTCTCTGATTTTTCTTTAGGGATCGTCGATCTATTTCCTTTTCGGAGATGGTCGATTTCGCGCATGAAAATAAAAACCGCAGGGTATTTATTGACCACTAGCGTAAGGGGCTCTCTCTCTCGCGCTCGCATGCTCGTCTATTTTCGAAACGAAAAAGGAGTGTAAAAGCTGCAACTTCGTCGCTCAGAAAACGTCTGCGTATATCATTTTCTTCAGGCCATACAGAGTCATCAATCAATGTGCCTTTATGGACCCCTTTATGAGCAGCATGCAGTAGGCCGTTCTGAAACGGTATCTCGTGACTTGTTGCACCGCCACCCGGAACCAAACATTTAGCGGCGGTGAGGAAAAACTCTTATTTTCATGCGCCAATTTTGTGGATCAAACAATGACACCTAATGTGAATGCAGACATCCTTACTTTTATCATCAGGGGCACCCAACGGCAATTTTCGGAAAATATCTCTTCGGAAGACGATTTTAGATCTAGAATTTTCGGAACAGTTGTTGTAAAATTTCTTGCTTGCCTGCCCCTCCTAGGATTTTCGAACGTCTAAAAAATGTTATAATTATCAATTTTTAACGGATTTTTACCCTAAAAAAGGCCACCTAGAATTTTCGGAAGCCTTTTTCTGGCTGAAATTTCCGAAAAGGTAAATTTTGATCCCTATAATTTTCGGATCACTAGATTTTCAGCTAGGAAATCCGAACAGATGAAAAGTTCTTAGGGGATAAAAATATGCCTATATCTACCATTTAAATACTAAAATACGTTCAACAATGCTAAGTTAAGTGGTTTTGAACTACATCCTCGTTGGGTGCTCCTGTATCATTGCCGTACATATTCACGTGACTATCAAGTCGGGAGCATAACAAGCGACTCACGACATCTTTTCTATAATCGCAATACATTCAGCGTCTTCAGCATTACTGGGGCCACAGGTGCCACCAACCAAGTTTGAATATGTGCGAGATGCTATACGAACATAAAACAAAGACTTGCACCGTAAAACACTTATACCAGGAAGTTCTTTTCCTGCGCGTTACGCGTCACGCACTTCCGGAATGTCATCTTCCCTCGTGTTGACAGATTGAAAAGAAATACAAACTTAACGTTGATTCTACCGTGGTGCAGAATTTAGTTTGCTGTACTGTGACCCCATCTAGCATTTAAGTTCAGGTAAGTAAAAACGTTTCTGATTTTAAGGTTTCAATACGACTAAAACTATAGTAAGCGAGTATTTAGACAATATTCCCCTCTACTAACTGTGATTTGAACTGCATATTCGTGACTCTTCATTATGGTTTATCGCAAAAATCAGTTGAAAGGAATCATGTTAAACCAAACAGAAACGCCGAAATATAATCTGAAACCGTTACAACTCTGACTAGGGTTTAAATGTCGAAGTAACGTATGTTTGCGACAGAAGATTAATATTCCGAGGGTCGAAACTTGCTTGTTGCACGCGCTTTCCTGGTGTCAAAATACCCTTTAGTTTTTGGTCTCTCGACGGAGCGCATTTGGAATGCCGCCAGAAATATTTTAACACAAACAACAGCAAACGATATGCTTCCATACACTTCCTGTTTCATATTGAAATTCCATGTACCAAGTAGGTTTTTGCGATGGTGAAGTTAGGTCAAATTTGCCATTTTTGAAAAGTGCCGAAACAGTGTTTCTTCTTGCGGCCGGCACAGTCACATTTAAACGGTTTATTTAAAGTTAATTGCTGAATTACAAAGTAAAAGTGTGTGTCTGTTTTGTGACCTGATTTCATTTAGAGATATTATTCTGTTTTTATGTACGAGCGCGAAGAAAAGGCTCAATTTTCGCTAATTTCATACTCGAAAGAGCGCCGATTTAGCGTTTTTCAAACTTTGCCCGATTCTGGAAAAAATAAACAGCCGTTACAAGTTTTAAGGTGATTTTTGAAATTAGTGTACTATAGAGAATATTTGGGCAAAATATGAAGAAATTCAAAAATTCACGACTGTCAACCGATTTTCGAAAATTACAGACATTGGCTCTTAAAACCCTACGAGAGTACCAGTAACCTTGAGAGTAACCTCGTTCCAAAGTTTATAATGCTGGGTCTTATTGGCGTGTTCAGAAGCGGCTGAGGTTTGAGTTCTGGAAAGCCGTTTATCCTCAATCCGTTCATGCATGCCTTTTCCCGTTTCGCCAATGTACACTCTTTCGCATTCGCGAGGAATCTTATACACTACTCCATCTTTTTCCGTGGATCAACAGCACCCTTAAGTCGCACTAAGAGTGATCTACGTGTTGTGTCGGATTTAAAAACAGCTTGTATGCCATGTAGGTAACGAGGAAGATGTTCACATAACCATGTATGGCATAACCGCGGTAGATTTAATATCGGCTGTGGGTTGTTTATCAGATGCCTGGTTCTTGAATTTCGTGATGTTAGCTACAAAAAAATAGGAGTTAGAGACAAAAAACGGATGATGCCTCTTTTCCTCAGGGATCCTATTGGTTTATTGATGATATTTCTTCATCGATCGTATAAGCACTCGACAGCATCGCGTTTAACTATCTTTTTTCTACTTACCATACCAGATGTGCCCCCGCACGAGGGCGGACCTATTTTTTCTGATGATCCCATGGTAAAACCGGAGTGACGAAGGAAAACAAGAAACGAGAAGTTACCACTGTGTAGTTTCAGAAAATCCTCCCCCCTCCCTCCACGGAGGGTACTTTTGTTTTAGACCACCCACCCCCTAGGATTTTCATTCCAGAAGGGTGTTTGTCATACTCTTAACTTCGAATTCCTGAATTTCCTATACTTTCTCACTTGGTTGGGTACCCCCTGGAAGGAATATTCCGTCAGTAAAGTATTGCACTATATTTCTATAAGAATTATATTTGTTCTGAGATAAATTGAGAAAAATATTTTTATTCATGTAAATACACTGTCTAATAGCAATCTAGTCGCTTGAACTCTTCACACACTGTCAGCTGTTTAGAGGAAAGATTGCGCGTGAAAAGCGTAATGCACCAGTCAACGAAAATCCGCCAACCCAGTAAAAAAAGGTGGGGCTTTGGCGGAGATAAAGCCAATGTTTGACATTGCTTCTTTGATACCTGCACTGGGGAATTCCTGAATTTCTTTGCAGTAAGATTGGAGTCTCTGGTAAGGTAGGTAGGACCGACCTTTAAGATTGCAAAGTGTCCAAAATGGCGGGAAAAAAGGAAAAAAAAGTAGGCGCAATTTGTTGACTTTTAAATCTTGCTTTATCCTTGTTTCAACGATTGCCATCCTTCTCTTAATTTCCCAAAAAAGTTACTTGGTATGAAAGTAACACGATCGTTTTTATGTAATTAAAAGCCTTTTACGCAATTAAAAGCTTTTTTCTCAGCTGCATAAGTTACGTATATAACTGCGATGATCTTCCTTTAAATAATTCTCCGCAGTTCACATGTATGATTTTCATATATTCATAATTTCATCATCATCCTTTCACGGGTTTATAACGAACCAATTCAACGACCTGCTCCCAGTTGGCTTGTTAGCTTAACTGGTACAGCGGTGCACCGGTATCGCAGAGGTCAAGGGTTCGAATCCCGAACAAGCCTGAATTTTTTTCAGGCTTTCTTTTCGCAACTGCATAAGTTGCGTATATAACTGCGATGATCTTCCTTCAAATAATTCTTCACTCCGCAGTTCACATATATGATTTTCATATATTCATAATTTAAAAGCCTTTTGGTGTTTAGGTTGGTCTATGTGATCGTTCCATTTTGATTTGTGCGTTCGAGCTTTTTTAGGTTTACTGTCAAATGTGACGTCATTTCCTAATAAATTGATGCTGCGAAAACAAAACAAAACGACAACGAAAGAAAGAAAATAGTCTCACCCGACAGGAGTCGAACCCGAGACCTTCGACGGGTATGGGCAACGCACTATGCATGGCGCCACGCAACCATTGCTAAGACTGTTTGTCAAATTGATTGTATTTAACATTTTTGTACCCACGAGATAAATTATTCAAGATAGCGCAGTGTTACGCGGGTAATCTTTTAGAGGACGGGTAGCTTGCAAACCAAACTGAACGCAGGGTTGTCGGAACAGCAACAAGAAGAGTTATTCCAAAAATGAACGTAGTTTCCACGAAGTAAAATTCCACAACAGCACGTAACTCATTAAACTTACACGGCCTCCGCCAAATTGAATAAACTTACACGGCCTCTGCCAACTTGAATAAACCCTGCTTCCGTCACACTTGACTAAACACGACTAACGTCAAACTCTCTTCGCTGGTGAAAACTAGTTAAAACTCCGCTCGAACTCGCTTACTTATATACTTTTACAATAATATTCTAGAAGTTTCTAAACAGTCTAATTATAGAAAGATTACAAAATATACCGCTTTAGAAACACTTACACAAGATCCTAAAGTAAACAAATTATGAACTCTCGCGAAGCTTCTAGAAAGTCACGCTAGTCACGCAAAACAGTTTTTCGTAACACGCAGAAAATGTAGACGTACGACGAAATGAGTACCACAAAAGGTCACCCTTGAGTACCACTGGAATACCAACTGAGTACCACAGGAATCCCAAGATTATGTGTTGCCAAGAATCATGGTCTGTCTCAACGGACAAACTTCCTTTACTGGATATCTGCATGAAGTCTCGAGCTAACCGCATAACCACTTCTCTTACCTCAACTTCACTTCATCCCATCCTCACAGTTGCAAGGCATCCATACCTTATAGTCAGTTTCTCAGACTGCGTAATATCTGCAGTGATGACGCTGAATTCGACATCGAGGCAGCACGCGCGTATCCCAGTTACCTCATTAGAAAGGGAAAGGAACGAGCATCGACCAAATCAAGGGCTGAAATTTTGAAGAGTGACGCTGCAAACAACACCTCTAATGATAGAGTACCTTTTGTCACCACCTTCCACCCCAGTAACCTTTTTTGCGGGGAAAATCATTTCAAGGAATTTCCGGATCCTTCGCGAGCATAGCACGACAAGCAATATCTTCAATAAACCACCACTGAAGGCCTTCAGGCGTGTCAAGAATCTGAAACCTCGAAACCTTCCACACCAATATTAAACCAGGTAGTTTCATTTTTCGGAAAACGTGGTCCATTGTCTGTCCTGCACCAAATGTCTATCGACAGTGTACATTGGGGAGACTGGACACAGGTTGGAGGACCGCTTTAGAGAGCACCGCAGAGATGTCATCAACGGGAGGAATGACCTTCCTGTACCTGCCTACTTCAACCAAACCAATCATACACTGGAGGACTTGAAGGTTGCTGTATTGAAGGCAGGCCTAGCCAACCACGGATACTGCAAGAAGCAGGAGATGAGGTTGATTTTCAAATATGGGACTGTGGGTCCGTGACGCCAGTTAAGACTCTTAAATTAACAACGTCAATTTTACAATTTTCAAATTAACATTAACATTTGATCTTTAGTAGTATTAGTACTACATCACCATTGAAGAAGGAGCTGAGCCTGTCATACAAGCTACACGTCGAGCCCCACATGGGTTGCAAGACCGTCTGAAAGAGAAACTGGACCAAATGAAACATGCAAAAATCATTGCTAAGACTGACAAACCGACGGACTGGGTCAACAGCCTCGTAATTGTGGAAAAAAAGGATGGCAGCCTCCGTTTGTGTTTAGATCCGAAGGACTTGAACAATGTTATCCGACGAGAACATTTCCAGATCTCTACATTTGAAGATGATGTTTCACGCCTTCGAGAGAAGAAATATTTCACAGTCCTGGACCAAAAGGACTCCTACGAGCGAGTGTGTTCTTGAGCGAAGAAAGCTCTTACTTATGCACCTTTAACACCCCTTTTGGCCGACACCGCTTCTTACGTATGCCATTTGGAATTTTCTCTGCGTCTGAGATGCCGCAGAAGAGAGTATATAAGTGCTTGGAGACATGCAGGGAGTAGCTATATAGAAGTCATTGCCGACGACATGATCATCGCTGGGGATACTGAGGAGGAACATGATCGCCTGTTGAGAAATGTGATGCAAAGGGCAAAAGAACAAAATATGGAGTTCAATCCCAAAAAGTTCCAGTTTAAGCTCAAACGAGTTGTCTATTTAGGGAGAATCATCAGTGAAGATGGGATTCGTCCTGATCTGGCTAAAGTCAAAGCAATGGTAGAGCTACTACAATCAGCAAGTAAAGATGTACGCCTCCCTTAAGGATTTCATCCCTGATATGTCCACAACCATGTTTCCTATCAGGCAACTACTTAAGAAAGATATGGATTTCTAATGGTTACCAGAACATGAAAGATCAAAGAAATTGTCATTAGCGAGCCAGAACAGTGGCCCAGTGGCCTATGCCTCACAAGCATTAACTCAAACTGAACAGCGTTAGGTCCAAATTAAAAATGTTCTTCTTCTTATTATTATTGTTGACTTAATAAACGTAATTCGATATTTGTACGTGCGTAGGACCCCCGGCTCCACCACCTTTACCATTCTCAATAAGCCAATGGATCAAACTATTTCAGTGACTGAAAAACTGTAATTGACAGTTTACTTAATCAACACGCATTGTCAGCAACTTTCAGCGAACTTTATTTTTTAAGCGTGAAGAAGGACATCCTCGGAGACCCAGGGGCAGTCAGTCGGGTCGGGAGAAAGGGCGCGACGAAAGTTTTCAAGTACGGGCGAAAGAGCCCCTGGGTACCGACCCTCACCGAGCTATTTCCTAAAATTCACGCGGATGCCGGCTCCTGATTGGACACAAAAAATGCTTTGTATTATTGTGCCCAATCGGCGAACAGTTTCTCCTGAGTTCTTTTCGTGAGTTCGTACACGACGGCTATTGTTTCGATCACGGCTTGTCTGGTTCATGCACCAAACAGTGACCAAAGAACTGCATGCAGTCAGGGAACTTTCAGTTTGATATAAAATCCCCATCCGATTTAAAAATACTGTCTGCTCGAAAACTAAAGACGCTTTTCCGAAAATACAAGATTGAGCTTACGACAGGTATTCACGCTTGCATCGGTCACGTCTTGCGTAAATATTAGGGAATTTTTAAAGATACCACGACGGCTGACAACCACGAAAACGTCGCATGGAAAAGGGAACTCGCATTTTTTCAGTTTCAATCGTGATTATTCCAACTCGCTCACTTTGTCAAATGCAAGCGAACTCTTCTGGAGCCGAATTTCTATCAACAATATCCAAGTTCATGAAGAGAATGAATTTTGTCATTGCTTGTTTACGTCTTTCACAAAACATGAAATTAGGCATTTTCACGGGTAATCGTGCAGTTGATTGTACAAAAAAGTGTAATGCACGTGCAAAGTTGTTGTTTTGACTTGTCAAGTTATTGCTTATTTGACTTTCTCGTCGCCGCCGCATCTTTAATTTCCCATTCATACGATACATTGTGATGAGTCAAAAACAGAATATTCTCGAGGCAAATTAAATTGCTCTTGCAGATTGCATTCCAAACTTTTTTTCGACTAATCGGTAGTTCCTTCGTTTCTGGTTAGGAAAGTAGAAAATGAAAGTTTCCCTTGCTCGCACAAGCTTGGTGAACGAACCAGGCAAGTGTGGCAAGACAATAGCCGTCGTGTACGAACTCACGAAAAGAACTCAGGAGAAACTGTTCGCCGATTGGGCAAAATAATACAAAGCATTTTTTATGCCCAATCAAGAGGCGGTATCCGCTTGAATTTTTGGAAATAGTTCAGTGAGAGTCGGTACCCAGGGGCTCTTTCGCTCGTACCTGAAAACTTTCGTCGCGCCCTTTCTCCCGACCCGACAGACTGCCCCTGGGTCTCCGAGGATGGAAGAAGGAACACTTCCACATTTTATGGGAAGCTTCGCGTATTACAAGAAATATCCTGATTTGCAGTATTGTAAATAATAAATTAATACGTCAAATTTACTACAGAGAGTAGCATGGATGTTATTCAACTGTTTGTCGATGTTTTAAGAGTGTTGTGTGGAGTTGATATGCCTTTGTGACGGTGGATGAAGTCCTTAATCACTCACTTTTAAATGGAAGCTGCTCTATCGCGAAGTTTCCTGTAGTGCTGTTTATTATGGTGTACTGATGACCAACGATGGTAGTTTTAACTCTGTGGATAATCCTGAGTAAAATTTATAAGCGTGATCTAGCAAGTAAAAGCATTCTCTCTTAGTAAAAGCTAATGAGAAACGCTTTCCTGTCATAGTATTTACTACGCTGTTCCACTGCTACTCACTTTTGAGTCTGTTGACGAAGTTCTAAAGTCAGAGTGAACATTTGAATAAAAGCTACATGTACTAAGGTCTGATCTGTGGATCTTGAAATTTGACTATTCTTATTTAAGGCATGGATCTGTATGTTGATTGCGATGGTGATGATCACGATGATGATGACGGTTGCCGCATTATTACTTCTGATCCTATACATATTCCCTACGTCTTGTAATTAATTAAGAAAAAGAGCTAAGCTAAATCATAGTTAATAGAGTGGAATGACTATGAAGCCCGTCAGACTCCTTTGTTGTACATTTTTTTTGGACTAAACGGTGCACAACCTTCCATAGCATTCCTCTCATTTGGGTCTTAATGACCAATAAAAACATCGCATTCATTAATTCCGTCACAAAGCATGAACCGAAAACAAAGGATTGTGCACCGTTAGGGAACTTCCAACATAAACTGCTGCACCGTTATTTTTGCTTTCAACGTTTGCCGCCTTTCCGCCATAACCACTCTCCTCTTCTAAATATGTCTAAATAATTATACTATATGACTGGCTAAAAGCACACGCATATTTCACCATAACCAGCTACTGATGACCAAATTTGGAAGAATTTTGCGTTTAATGAAACGATGACGCCAAAAGTGCAGCTTTCTTGCAGGTTAATGCACCGTTAACCGAGAAAACCTGGGGACGAGGTTGAGTTGTCTTGGTTGTGAAAACAAAAATGGCGAACATCTCACTTGTTTCAAGAGTAAGAACTAGGCGAAATAATAGCTAAAAACAAGGCAAGAACAGCAAGAAGACAACTCGATAGGGCGACAATTGCTATTCGGAGAATATTTGCGGAGCTGAACAACCCTAAACGTGTACTATCGAAGATAAACTTAACATCGATGGATAGATGGAGGTACTGCATGTTTTAGCCATGTTTTTAAACTAGGAATTATTGTGAATGAATAATAAAACAATTATTGAATTCGGCTTTCGTATCATATGAAGAATTATGGAGATCTCGGGGGGTGTTATCCGTCGAGGCCCTCGGCCCTCCATAATTCTTCATAAGATACTCAGCCTCATTCATTAATTGTTAATTAATTTGCAGATTTGCAGGTGGTGTTAAGGCTTTCTACTATTTTTTTTCCAGTTTGTGTAATATACATATTTAAATAAACACGACTTACACTGAACATATAACCTACATTTTTTAGTGTTTTTACAAAACACAAGAACTATGATTCGTATTGATGATGCAAACCATAGTATGGTATAAAAAACATAAAGAACCAACGGTTCATAACACATAAATATCATCAAACAGGTATACCAGGGTTATAAAAACAGTGTCACTGGGTAATAAATGACCTTACTTGACAGTCGTGAAACTGTACATGTGAACCCGAAAATTATAAATAAATAATGGCAAAAAATGAACTTACTTGACAGTCGTGAAACTGTACATGTGAACCATTTTACTGCTTATTTTCCCTTGACTGAAAGATCTGCTCTATATACTTTGTATGTAGGCATAAGCGAAATTGTATAATTTCATATTAGGAAATGAGGAACGAATAAGCGACTAAGGTCTACGTGCAGTTAAAAATGATAACTTAAACAACTTCCTTATCATTAAAACCTACGTTCAGAAGCCTCCTTTTTTCCTCTTAAAAAAGAGCAAAAAGGAGCGGGGCAAGAAAAAAACACGTCCAGCTTGTCGATTGGGCAAGCAGCTCTCAAATTTTCCTTGCAAGGAGGCCACTTTTTGCTCGTCTACTCTTAGTTAATGTTAATGATTTTATTTGAGGATGATTCGCCTGGACCCTTGCCCATTAGCCAAGTAAGCTTTAACAGGTACTTGCCCAGCAAGAGAAGCTACTGGTACCGGACTACCGGATGGGAACTTTTTCGAGCCCTGTTGGAGACGTCTGAACTCAGGCTAATCATTACAGAGATGCTAATCCCTGTTGAACCAGCTATTTATTATTTATTCCCTCCAGGGACGACTCAAGTAAAATTACAGTAAACTTTCTCCAAGACAGACAAAACCCCTCTTAAGGTGCCTTCAAAAAGTCGGAACTGGCCGGCTGGAACCCTTAGTTTGAAAATGACACAGGCTTTTCTCGAGAAGTTTTGCCAAAACCTATTATTCCATGAATACTACGGAAAGAATAGCCGGGTGAGAGAGATGCCCGTGTAACACAGGGGTCAAGAAAATGACTGATGACAATTAAGAAGATATTGATTGTTAGGTCACTTTCAATAAAGAACTAAGAATTTGCAAGTTTTACTGAAATACCACAGGGAAAGGTACAAAATAGAATATTTCCTCTGAAGTGTGAAAGACGACCACAAGCCCGTCTTGAAAAAGCCATTCCAATCTACTGAGTTTTTCAGAGAGGGTGCACCCACATTGTCCGATTTCATTGGCTGCCACGTTTATTCAAAACGAACCACTTCGTCAAACGCCATCCCAAGAACATTACAGCAATCCCAACAATCATGACAAACAGTAGGAAACAATGTTCGACGATTTAGCCACCTGCAGCGGCGGAAAAGAAAACAAATACTCAAAAAATGGTCAATTCAAACATAGTTAATACAGTGGAATGGTTATCAAGCCTGTCAGACTCTTTTGTTTAATGTTTTAATTTGTGGACCTGACGGTGCACAACGCTCATAGTATTCCTATCATTTTGATCTCATTGACCAATAAAACGTCGCATTAATTTTCTGTCGTCTGTTGCTACTGAAGGCAAGAATAAACTTGCATGAAACTTGCGTCAAGGCATATTAAAAGAGGAAAAATCTCACTTCCGGTTGACGCGCGTTGCCCAAAAAATGTTCCTGCTTAAGCTCCCAAATATCTTCTTCTTCATAACTCCAAGAAGCACATTCTGTATGGTAAAGGCACTGAGTAATAACTTCAGCACAGAATTCACCTAAAATAACAATTTCTTCGAATCCCCTTTCACCACAGAAGGCGTTTGAATTTTATAATCTTTTCCGTTCTAAACTACTAGGGATTCTTACCGACAGTAACTCAGTAACTCCTGCCGCAGGAATTCCCAATGAACAACAAGGATAACAGATACTAGTATTCTCGAAGTTGCTGGCGCAGACCAGGGGCTTGCGTTTCTGAAAAAGTCGTGCACAAAAAGAGATATATAATGAATAAAAAATAGAGGTTAATTCTAAAAAAAAGCAAAATATCGAAAAATAATTATTTTAAGAGCACAGTTCTCTTCTATTCATTTAACTTTGGTTGTTTCTTTGAAATATGATTTGGAGAATTGTGCGTACCTCTGACAAAATCCCGGCTAAGCCCCTGCAGACGTCCATCGGCTGCAAGTGAAAATTAAATTCTTACATTCTAGACTGTTCACAGTAAGTCCCCTATTTCCCCGTAAGATCTTCGAGATCGAGTGCTCACCGTCATTGGCGGCTGGGGACGGGCTTCAGGATTTATGATACCAGGGAAGGGAGGTAAGAACAAACAGCCTCCTTCCAATCCGTTCCCCGTCCCCTAAGTAGAATTCATTTAACTTTGGTTATTTCTTTGAAATATGATTTGGAGAATTGTGCGTACCTCTGACAAAATCCTGGCTAAGCTCCTGCAGACGTCCGTCACCTGCAAGTGAAAATTGAATAGTTACATTCTAGACTATTCACAGTGAGTCCCCTATTTTCCCGTAAGATCATCGAGATCGAGTGCTCACCGTCATTGGCGGCTGCGGACGGGCTTCAGGATTTATGATACCAGGGAAGGGAGGTAAGAAAAACAGCCTCCTTCCAATCCGTTCCCCGTCCCCTAAGTAGAAGAGATGGTATATCTTACAAAAAAATAGGGTACTGTCAACAATCTACTTAAGTTCCCATAGGGTCATTAAATGGTTTGGGCCATTTTGTGAGGAGAGCTTCAGAACGTATCGGCTGTCGCTTCAGGTGATGCATTTTATGCCCCCCCTTTTTTTCTCGAAATAAGTTAATACTACCAGTAGAAAAGGACAAAAATGGATAATGCTGACAAAATATGGTAAAATAGAACTACCACATAAATTTCTGTTATTTCAACGTCCCTTCTCGAAAGTTCAAGTACACCTGTGGCTTATCTCCACTGAAACTCTAAGGAGAAAATTTATTCGGTTCATTTCGTCGCAGGCGTTACTTATTTTTTAATATTATTTTAATATTATTTTTTGAGGGCACCTATATACCAGTCATCAAAATGTGTTTCCATGATATGGTAAAAAAATATAATTTTACCATAACTGAGGGATTTCTCGCGCGCTGATTGGTGGAGAGCTATGCTCGACAAGAGTACAGTCCATGCAAATCACGTGATGGTGGCTCAATTTGTTTTCCTCTTTCTCGCGCGCTCGATTTTCCGAGAAACCTCAACGGAAATGGACGTTGAAACTGTCAGTTATGGTAAAAGAAATAGTCTGAGAAACAGCCGACATTTCACGACGCAACCACTGGTTTCCCCGCGAAATGACGTCTGAGAAGCGAGCGCAGAAATTCCATACCTGATGACGCATCACTACCCAGATCCGGGTAGTGCTTCTGATTGGTTGAAGCAAATTTCCCACGTGGCACCACCAATCAGAAGCACTACCCAGTTCTGGGTAGTGACGCGTCATCAGTATGGAATTTCTGCGCTCCTTTCTCAGTCGTCATTTCGCGGGGAAACCAGTGGCGGCGTTACGAAGTGTCCGCTGTTTTCAGGCTAGGTAAAAAACAAATCGACAACAAAAATGAGGTCAAAATGTTCAAAACTTTGCAGTGAAACCCCTCGTCTGCGGTTCGTGGTTCCACTTGAGTTTTGAACATTTTGACGTCGTTTCTTTGGTCAATAAGAGTACAGACCATGAAAAGTTGTCGATTTATTAAATAACCAACGAAGCCACACGGGCAGGTACAAGCTGCCCATGCTGTAAGTTGAAGTGACATTTCAGTAACAATCCTTTTTACGTTTTTATGATGATTCTGTGTCCACTACATATCAGAGAAGCACACTTTCAAGGGAAAGCACACATGTATTTTCGGGGTCCAAAGGAATGGAATGGGCTAGCCGACAATATTAAGAGCACTAAAGAAATTGATAGTTTTAAGTGAAAACTTTTTTAATAATATGCTTCATACGAAATAATTTTGAAAATTCTTTGTATAATTTTGAATATATTTTGAATTTAATTAAATCATCACCAAATAAGTTTTTTTTCTTAATTACCAATATTATGTAACAGTTAACATTGTGACTGAAAAGCCCTGTTGAAGGGAACCTCAATAAAGTATGTATGTATGTATGTATGTATCAGGGACGCCGCGTAATGAGATGCGCAGCGATGCAAGTGAAAGAGAGAGAAAAACCCTCATTACAGTGAGACTGTTTTCTGTCGTCTCTTGCGACCGATGGCAAAGATGGACATGGATTGAAACTTGAAAAAGTTGCGCCAACTTTTTCAAGTTTTATTGCCACGCCTGCAAAAATCACCAATAAATTATCATGGCTAGTGCTCCCTGATAAAAAATTTATTTAACCCTTTAAGCCCCAATATCCACATACAAATTCTCCATACTGATCTCTATACATTTTCTCAAAGAATGTGTTGAGAGAATATAATAAAAGATCAAGGCAGTTTCCCTTACGTGATCATTTTATTAATTCTCATAACCTTCTCTCTTGATTTTGTGTTGATAATGTTAGGAGAAAATTGATTTTTGTCACTCTTGGGACTTAAAGGGTTAATATAATACGGGTACGGGTAAAGGCAGTGAGAAGTGACTTCAGCCATACAGGTGAAATAATAATAATCTCGTTGCATGAGTGCGTCATATTGACTGACCTGCTCCCAGATACCTCGGGAAGGCTTATACACACATGTGAAGTTTACAGCATCGTTAACACGAACAAACGTCTGATTGTAATGTAAATAAGCCGAGCACAATTGTGGTTTTAAAACTTTGCTGCATGTACCGCCACGTTTGGCAACTGCAGAAAATAGAAAAAATAATAAAGTAGGAGAAAAAGTAGTTGTGCATAAGTTTATCAAACGTATTCGCAGGTCTAAATAGTTTCCAATTAAAAATCATTCCTCTAAAACAAGCCCTTTGTTAGTATATACCACACAAGTGAATAATGAGTTTCGCGCGCGCTGTTTAGCCACAGTTGATTGGGTAGCCTCGTACTAATATTCACTTCCGAGTAGACGAAGAGAAAAGAAAAACATTAAAGATCTGAAATGGATCCTTCTTGTTGATTACAAAGTGTCGGATTAAAAAACATTGGAATTTTATTACTGAAGACTGTCGAACGTGTAAAGTCATTTCGTTCACTTCATCGGGGTTCTTCTACCTAAAAGCTAAAGAAGTTCTTCATATGTAGTGTGTTTGTCTCTAAAAACAAACCGAACTGCTCTTTCAGTTGTTGTTGTTATACGCATTTCCCTCAATAAAATAGGACCAAATTATACACTTACCATCCGCAACCGCAGCCGCTGGTATTTCACACTCCACATCTTTACCCATTGTCTGCCCTCCTTCAAACGAAGCCGTTGTAAAGGCTACGTCCCGTTTTCTCGTATCTAGAATATGCGAAGAACAAACATTAACGCAGAAATGAAGATCATGTGAACGGCGGAAATACAAATTTTATAGGAAGATATCATCGTCGTAGGGTGAATAAGGGGTTTCGCGCGCGCTGTTTAGCTACAGTTGATTGGGTAGCCTCGTACTAATATTCACTTCCGAGTAGACGAAGAGAAACGAAAAACATTAAAGATTTGACATGGATTCTTCTCGTTGATTACAGAGCGTCGGATGAATATTATACTATACTATACTATACTATACTATAATATAATATAATATAATATAATATAATATAATATAATATAATATAATTTATTATTCATTCAAAATATTTCCCCGATTCTGATTGGCTAAAAGCACACGTTTAATTCACCATAACCAGTTACTGATGACCAAATTTGACGTCAAAAATGCAGCGTTTTCGCAGGTTAAGACACCGTTAACCGAGAAGACCTAGGGACGAGGTTGAGTTGTTTTGGTTGTAAACTTGAAAACATGGCGGACATTTCACTCGTTTCAAGAGTAAGAACTAGGCGAAAAAATAGCTAAAAACATGGCAAGAACAGCAAGAAGACAACTCGAAGGGCGACATCTGCTATTTGGAGAATATTTGTGGAGCTGGACAAACCTAAACATACACTATCGAAGATGAACTGAACATCGATGGATCGATGGAGGTAAGCATGTTTTAGCTGTGTTTTTTTAAACTAGGAATTATTTTGAATGAATACTAAAACAGTTATTGAATTCGGCTTTCGTATCATATGAAGAATCATGGAGATCTCGGAGGGCGTTATACGCCTCGGCCTACGGCCTCGACGGATAACACCCTCCTCGATCTCCATAATTCTTCATAAGATACTCAGCCTCATTCATTAACTGTTAAATAAAATAAAATAAAATAAAATAAAATAATACAACATTTATTTATTTATATATTATATTATATTATATCATATCATATCATATCATATCATATCATATCATATCATATTATATTATATTACATTATATTATGATATTATTTATTCCTTCCAGGGACGACTCAAGTAAAATTATAGTAAACTTTCTCCACGACAGAAAAAACCCCTCTTAAGGTGCCTTCAAAAAGTCGGAACTGGCCAGCTGGAACCCTTTAGTTTGAAAATGACACAGGGTTTTCTCGAGAATTTTTGCCAAGCCTATTAATTCCGTGCATACTACGGAAAAAGTGGTCTGGCTGAACAATCCTGATTAACAGTGAAATTCTCTTTAGTGTCTGTCAAAGAGAGATGCCCGTGTTACAGAGGGGACAAGAAAATGACTGATCACAATTAAAAGGATATTGATTGTTAGGTCACTTTCAATAAAGAACTAAGAATTTGCAAGTTTTACTGAAATACCACAGGGAAAGGTACAAAATAGAATATTTCCTTTGAAGTGTGAAAGTCGACCACAAGCCCGTCTTGAAAAAGCCATTCCAATCTACTGAGTTTTTCAGAGAGGGTGCACCCACATTGTCCGATTTAATTGGCCGCCACGTTTATTCAAACCGAACCACTTCGTCAAACGCCATCCAAAGAACATTACAGCAATCCCAACAATCATGAAAAACAGTAGAAAAAATGTTCGGCGATTGAGCCACCTGCAGCGGCGGAAAAGAAAAAAAAATACTCAAAACCTGGTCAATTCAAACATAGTTAATACAGTGGAATGGTTGTCAAGCCTGTCAGACTCTTTTGTTTAATGTTTTAATTTGTGGACCTGACGGTGCACAACGCTCATAGTATTCCTATCATTTTGATCTCATTGACCAATAAAACGTCGCATTAATTTTCTGTCGTCTGTTGCTACTGAAGGCAAGAATAAACTTGCATGAAACTTGCGTCAAGGCATATTAAAAGAGGAAAAATCTCACTTCCGGTTGACGCGCGTTGCCCAAAAAATGTTCCTGCTTAAGCTCCCAAATATCTTCTTCTTCATAACTCCAAGAAGCACATTCTGTATGGTAAAGGCACTGAGTAATAACTTCAGCACAGAATTCACCTAAAATAACAATTTCTTCGAATCCCCTTTCACCACAGAAGGCGTTTGAATTTTATAATCTTTTCCGTTCTAAACTACTAGGGATTCTTACCGACAGTAACTCAGTAACTCCTGCCGCAGGAATTCCCAATGAACAACAAGGATAACAGATACTAGTATTCTCGAAGTTGCTGGCGCAGACCAGGGGCTTGCGTTTCTGAAAAAGTCGTGCACAAAAAAAGATATATAATGAATAAAAAATAGAGGTTAATTCTAAAAAAAAGCAAAATATCGAAAAATAATTATTTTAAGAGCACAGTTCTCTTCTATTCATTTAACTTTGGTTGTTTCTTTGAAATATGATTTGGAGAATTGTGCGTACCTCTGACAAAATCCCGGCTAAGCCCCTGCAGACGTCCATCGGCTGCAAGTGAAAATTAAATTCTTACATTCTAGACTGTTCACAGTAAGTCCCCTATTTCCCCGTAAGATCTTCGAGATCGAGTGCTCACCGTCATTGGCGGCTGGGGACGGGCTTCAGGATTTATGATACCAGGGAAGGGAGGTAAGAACAAACAGCCTCCTTCCAATCCGTTCCCCGTCCCCTAAGTAGAATTCATTTAACTTTGGTTATTTCTTTGAAATATGATTTGGAGAATTGTGCGTACCTCTGACAAAATCCTGGCTAAGCTCCTGCAGACGTCCGTCACCTGCAAGTGAAAATTGAATAGTTACATTCTAGACTATTCACAGTGAGTCCCCTATTTTCCCGTAAGATCATCGAGATCGAGTGCTCACCGTCATTGGCGGCTGCGGACGGGCTTCAGGATTTATGATACCAGGGAAGGGAGGTAAGAAAAACAGCCTCCTTCCAATCCGTTCCCCGTCCCCTAAGTAGAAGAGATGGTATATCTTACAAAAAAATAGGGTACTGTCAACAATCTACTTAAGTTCCCATAGGGTCATTAAATGGTTTGGGCCATTTTGTGAGGAGAGCTTCAGAACGTATCGGCTGTCGCTTCAGGTGATGCATTTTATGCCCCCCCTTTTTTTCTCGAAATAAGTTAATACTACCAGTAGAAAAGGACAAAAATGGATAATGCTGACAAAATATGGTAAAATAGAACTACCACATAAATTTCTGTTATTTCAACGTCCCTTCTCGAAAGTTCAAGTACACCTGTGGCTTATCTCCACTGAAACTCTAAGGAGAAAATTTATTCGGTTCATTTCGTCGCAGGCGTTACTTATTTTTTAATATTATTTTAATATTATTTTTTGAGGGCACCTATATACCAGTCATCAAAATGTGTTTCCATGATATGGTAAAAAAATATAATTTTACCATAACTGAGGGATTTCTCGCGCGCTGATTGGTGGAGAGCTATGCTCGACAAGAGTACAGTCCATGCAAATCACGTGATGGTGGCTCAATTTGTTTTCCTCTTTCTCGCGCGCTCGATTTTCCGAGAAACCTCAACGGAAATGGACGTTGAAACTGTCAGTTATGGTAAAAGAAATAGTCTGAGAAACAGCCGACATTTCACGACGCAACCACTGGTTTCCCCGCGAAATGACGTCTGAGAAGCGAGCGCAGAAATTCCATACCTGATGACGCATCACTACCCAGATCCGGGTAGTGCTTCTGATTGGTTGAAGCAAATTTCCCACGTGGCACCACCAATCAGAAGCACTACCCAGTTCTGGGTAGTGACGCGTCATCAGTATGGAATTTCTGCGCTCCTTTCTCAGTCGTCATTTCGCGGGGAAACCAGTGGCGGCGTTACGAAGTGTCCGCTGTTTTCAGGCTAGGTAAAAAACAAATCGACAACAAAAATGAGGTCAAAATGTTCAAAACTTTGCAGTGAAACCCCTCGTCTGCGGTTCGTGGTTCCACTTGAGTTTTGAACATTTTGACGTCGTTTCTTTGGTCAATAAGAGTACAGACCATGAAAAGTTGTCGATTTGTTAAATAACCAACGAAGCCACACGGGCAGGTACAAGCTGCCCATGCTGTAAGTTGAAGTGACATTTCAGTAACAATCCTTTTTACGTTTTTATGATGATTCTGTGTCCACTACATATCAGAGAAGCACACTTTCAAGGGAAAGCACACATGTATTTTCGGGGTCCAAAGGAATGGAATGGGCTAGCCGACAATATTAAGAGCACTAAAGAAATTGATAGTTTTAAGTGAAAACTTTTTTAATAATATGCTTCATACGAAATAATTTTGAAAATTCTTTGTATAATTTTGAATATATTTTGAATTTAATTAAATCATCACCAAATAAGTTTTTTTTCTTAATTACCAATATTATGTAACAGTTAACATTGTGACTGAAAAGCCCTGTTGAAGGGAACCTCAATAAAGTATGTATGTATGTATGTATGTATCAGGGACGCCGCGTAATGAGATGCGCAGCGATGCAAGTGAAAGAGAGAGAAAAACCCTCATTACAGTGAGACTGTTTTCTGTCGTCTCTTGCGACCGATGGCAAAGATGGACATGGATTGAAACTTGAAAAAGTTGCGCCAACTTTTTCAAGTTTTATTGCCACGCCTGCAAAAATCACCAATAAATTATCATGGCTAGTGCTCCCTGATAAAAAATTTATTTAACCCTTTAAGCCCCAATATCCACATACAAATTCTCCATACTGATCTCTATACATTTTCTCAAAGAATGTGTTGAGAGAATATAATAAAAGATCAAGGCAGTTTCCCTTACGTGATCATTTTATTAATTCTCATAACCTTCTCTCTTGATTTTGTGTTGATAATGTTAGGAGAAAATTGATTTTTGTCACTCTTGGGACTTAAAGGGTTAATATAATACGGGTACGGGTAAAGGCAGTGAGAAGTGACTTCAGCCATACAGGTGAAATAATAATAATCTCGTTGCATGAGTGCGTCATATTGACTGACCTGCTCCCAGATACCTCGGGAAGGCTTATACACACATGTGAAGTTTACAGCATCGTTAACACGAACAAACGTCTGATTGTAATGTAAATAAGCCGAGCACAATTGTGGTTTTAAAACTTTGCTGCATGTACCGCCACGTTTGGCAACTGCAGAAAATAGAAAAAATAATAAAGTAGGAGAAAAAGTAGTTGTGCATAAGTTTATCAAACGTATTCGCAGGTCTAAATAGTTTCCAATTAAAAATCATTCCTCTAAAACAAGCCCTTTGTTAGTATATACCACACAAGTGAATAATGAGTTTCGCGCGCGCTGTTTAGCCACAGTTGATTGGGTAGCCTCGTACTAATATTCACTTCCGAGTAGACGAAGAGAAAAGAAAAACATTAAAGATCTGAAATGGATCCTTCTTGTTGATTACAAAGTGTCGGATTAAAAAACATTGGAATTTTATTACTGAAGACTGTCGAACGTGTAAAGTCATTTCGTTCACTTCATCGGGGTTCTTCTACCTAAAAGCTAAAGAAGTTCTTCATATGTAGTGTGTTTGTCTCTAAAAACAAACCGAACTGCTCTTTCAGTTGTTGTTGTTATACGCATTTCCCTCAATAAAATAGGACCAAATTATACACTTACCATCCGCAACCGCAGCCGCTGGTATTTCACACTCCACATCTTTACCCATTGTCTGCCCTCCTTCAAACGAAGCCGTTGTAAAGGCTACGTCCCGTTTTCTCGTATCTAGAATATGCGAAGAACAAACATTAACGCAGAAATGAAGATCATGTGAACGGCGGAAATACAAATTTTATAGGAAGATATCATCGTCGTAGGGTGAATAAGGGGTTTCGCGCGCGCTGTTTAGCTACAGTTGATTGGGTAGCCTCGTACTAATATTCACTTCCGAGTAGACGAAGAGAAACGAAAAACATTAAAGATTTGACATGGATTCTTCTCGTTGATTACAGAGCGTCGGATGAATATTATACTATACTATACTATACTATACTATAATATAATATAATATAATATAATATAATATAATATAATATAATATAATATAATTTATTATTCATTCAAAATATTTCCCCGATTCTGATTGGCTAAAAGCACACGTTTAATTCACCATAACCAGTTACTGATGACCAAATTTGACGTCAAAAATGCAGCGTTTTCGCAGGTTAAGACACCGTTAACCGAGAAGACCTAGGGACGAGGTTGAGTTGTTTTGGTTGTAAACTTGAAAACATGGCGGACATTTCACTCGTTTCAAGAGTAAGAACTAGGCGAAAAAATAGCTAAAAACATGGCAAGAACAGCAAGAAGACAACTCGAAGGGCGACATCTGCTATTTGGAGAATATTTGTGGAGCTGGACAAACCTAAACATACACTATCGAAGATGAACTGAACATCGATGGATCGATGGAGGTAAGCATGTTTTAGCTGTGTTTTTTTAAACTAGGAATTATTTTGAATGAATACTAAAACAGTTATTGAATTCGGCTTTCGTATCATATGAAGAATCATGGAGATCTCGGAGGGCGTTATACGCCTCGGCCTACGGCCTCGACGGATAACACCCTCCTCGATCTCCATAATTCTTCATAAGATACTCAGCCTCATTCATTAACTGTTAAATAAAATAAAATAAAATAAAATAAAATAATACAACATTTATTTATTTATATATTATATTATATTATATCATATCATATCATATCATATCATATCATATCATATCATATTATATTATATTACATTATATTATGATATTATTTATTCCTTCCAGGGACGACTCAAGTAAAATTATAGTAAACTTTCTCCACGACAGAAAAAACCCCTCTTAAGGTGCCTTCAAAAAGTCGGAACTGGCCAGCTGGAACCCTTTAGTTTGAAAATGACACAGGGTTTTCTCGAGAATTTTTGCCAAGCCTATTAATTCCGTGCATACTACGGAAAAAGTGGTCTGGCTGAACAATCCTGATTAACAGTGAAATTCTCTTTAGTGTCTGTCAAAGAGAGATGCCCGTGTTACAGAGGGGACAAGAAAATGACTGATCACAATTAAAAGGATATTGATTGTTAGGTCACTTTCAATAAAGAACTAAGAATTTGCAAGTTTTACTGAAATACCACAGGGAAAGGTACAAAATAGAATATTTCCTTTGAAGTGTGAAAGTCGACCACAAGCCCGTCTTGAAAAAGCCATTCCAATCTACTGAGTTTTTCAGAGAGGGTGCACCCACATTGTCCGATTTAATTGGCCGCCACGTTTATTCAAACCGAACCACTTCGTCAAACGCCATCCAAAGAACATTACAGCAATCCCCACAATCATGAAAAACAGTAGAAAAAATGTTCGGCGATTGAGCCACCTGCAGCGGCGGAAAAGAAAAAAAAATACTCAAAACCTGGTCAATTCAAACATAGTTAATACAGTGGAATGGTTGTCAAGCCTGTCAGACTCTTTTGTTTAATGTTTAATTTGTGGACCTGATGTTGCACAATGCTCATAGTATTCCTATCATTTTGGTCTCATTGACCAATAAAACGTCGCATTAATTTTCTGTCGTCTGTTGCTACTGAAGGCAAGAATAAACTTACATGAAACTTTAAAAAGTGGGGCCGGCTTTTTCAAGTTTTTTTTTAACCATGCCTGCAAAAATCACTAATAAAACATTATGGTTACTGTTCCCTGAGACAACAGCGAGTTTAAGCAGCGACGTTTTTTAGGGAAGTACGTCAACCGAAAGTGGACTTTTGGCAAACTTGAGTCGTGAATATGAACAAACGTTTACGCAAATCGTCTCTATAAGAGTAAAGACACTTAGCAATACAAATTTGGTGGACTTCAGCACAGAATTCACCTAAAACAACAATTTCCTCGAATCCTCTTTCATTACAGAAGGCGTTTGAATTTTATAATCTTTTCCGTTCTAAACTACTGGGGATTCTTACCTGCATTAACTCTTTCCGCGTGATATCTCAATGAACAATCAGAATTACAGATTCTAGTATTCTCGAATTTTTCGCTGCAGACGTCCGTCACCTGCAAGTGAAAATTGAATAGTTACATTCTAGACTATTCACAGTGAGTCCCCTATTTTCCCGTAAGATCATCGAGATCGAGTGCTCACCGTCATTGGCGGCTGGGGACGGGCTTCAGGATTTATGATACCAGGGAAGGGAGGTAAGAAAAACAGCCTCCTTCCAATCCGTTCCCCGTCCCCTAAGTAGAAGAGATGGTATATCTTACAAAAAAATAGGGTACTGTCAACAATCTACTTAAGTTCCCATAGGGTCATTAAATGGTTTGGGCAATTTTGTGAGGAGAGCTTCAGAACGTATCGGCTGTCGCTTCAGGTGATGCATTTTATGCCCCCCCCCCCCTTTTTTCTCCAAATAAGATAATACTGCCAATAGAAAAGGAAAAACATGAATAATGCTGACAAAATATGGTAAAATAAAACTACCACATAAATTTCTGTTATTTCAACGTCCCTTCTCGAAAGTTCAAGTACACCTGTGGCTTATCCCCACTGAAACTCTAAGGAGAAAATTTACTCGGTTCATTTCGTCGGAGGCGTTACTTATTTTTTAATATTATTTTTTGAGGGCACCTATATACCAGTCATCAAAATGTGTTTCCATGATATAGTAAAAAACATAATTTTACCATAACTGAGCGATTTCTCGCGCGCTGATTGGTGGAGAGCTATGCTCAATAAGAGTACAGTCCATGCAAATCACGTGATGGTGGCGCAATTTGTTTTCCTCTTTCTCGCGCGCTCGATTTTCCGAGAAACTTCAACAGAAATGGACGTTGAAACTGTCGGTTATGGTCAAAAAAATAGCCTGAGAAACAGCCGACATTTTACGACGCCACCACTGGTTTCCCTGCTACATGACGTCTGAGAAGCGAGCGCAGAAATTCCAAACTGATGACGTGTCACTACCCTGATCCGGGTAGTGCTTCTGATTGGTTGAAGCAAATTTCCCACGTGGCACCACCAATCAGAAGCACTACCCAGTTCTGGGTAGTAACGCGTCATCAGTATGGAATTTCTGCACTCGTTTCTCAGTGGTCATCTCTTTGCGGGGAAACCAGTGGCGGCGTTACGAAGTGTCCGCTGTTTTCAGGCTAGGTAAAAAACAAATCGACAACAAAAATGAGGTCACAATGTTCACAACTTTGCAGTGAAACCCCTCGCCTGCGGTTCGTGGTTGGACTTGAGTTTTGAACATTTTGACGTCATTTCTATGGTCAATAAGAGTACAGACCATGAGAAATTGTTGTCGATTTGTTAAATAACCAACGAAGCCACACGGGCTGCCCATGCTGTCCATGCTGCAGCTGCACATGCTGTCAGTTGAAGTGACATATCAGTAACAATCCTTTTTACGTTTTTATGATGATTCTGTGTCCACTACATATCAGAGAAGCACACTTTCAAGGGAAAGCACACATGTATTTTCGAGGTCCAAAGGAATGGAATGGGCTAGCCGACAATATTAAGAGCACTAAAGAATTGATAGTTTTAAGTGAACACTTTTCTAATAATATGTTTCATACGAAATAATTTTGAAAATTCTTTGCATAATTTTGAATATATTTTGAATTTAATTAAATTATCACCAAATAAGTTTTTTTTCTTAATTACCAATATTATGTAACAGTTAACATTGTGACTGAAAAGCCCTGTTGAAGGGAATCTCAATAACGTATGTATGTATGTATGTATCAGGGACGTCACGTAATGAGATGCGCAGCGATGCAAGTGAAAGAGAGAGAAAAACTCTCATTACAGTGAGACTGTTTTCTGTTGTCTCTTGCGACGGATGGCAAAGATGGACATGGATTGAAACTTGAAAAGTTGCGCCAACTTTTTCAAGTTTTATTGCCACGCCTGCAAACATCACCAATAAATTATTATGGCTAGTGCTCCCTGATAAAAAATTTATTTAACCCTTTAAGCCCCAATATCCACATACAAATTCTCCATACTGATCTCTATACATTTTCTTCAAGAATGTTTTGAGAGAATTTGATAAAAGATCAAGGTATTTTCCCCTTAGGTGATCATTTTATTAATTCTCATAACCTTTTCTCTTGCTTTTGTATTGATAATGTTAGGAGAAAATTGATTTTTGTCACCATTAGGACTTAAAGGGTTAATATAATACGGGTACGGGTAAAGGCAGTGAGAACTGACTTCAGCCTGGGATGCACAGCGATACAGATGAAATAATAATAAGAAGAAAACCTCTCGTTCCATGAGGCGCCATAATGACTTACCTGCTCCCAGATACCTCGGGAAGGCTCACGCAGAAATGTGACAGATGTACATGTGTCATTGTAGAATTCCTCTTCATATTCTGATGAACATTTGTTGTTTAAAATATCCAACAGAGCAACAGAGTAACTAGACTGGTTGCTCTCTGGAACAAACGTCTGATTGTAATGTAAATCAGCTGTGCTGCATTGTGGTTTGCAAACTTTGCTGCATGTACCGACACGTTTGGCAACTGTAGAAAATAGAAAAAAATAATAAAGTAGGAGAAAAGGTAGTTGTGCATACATTTATCAAACGTATTCGCAGGTCTAAATCGTTTTCAATTAAAAATCATTCCTCTAAAACATGCCCTTTGTTAGTGTATACAAGTGAATAATGGGTTTCGCGCGCGCTGTTTAGCTACAGTTGATTGGGTAGCCTCGTACTAATATTCACTTCCGAGTAGACGAAGAGAAAAGAAAAACATTTAAGATTTGAAATGGATCCTCGTTGATTACAGAGTGTCGGATCAAAAAACATTGGAATTTTATTACTGAAGATTGTCGAACGTGTTAAGTCATTTTGTTCACTTTGTCGTCTGACTTCATCAGGGTTCTTCTATCTAAAAGCTAAACAAGTTCTTCATATGTAGCGTGTTTGTCTCTACAAACAAACCGAACTGCTCTTTCAGTTGTTGTTGTTATACGCATTTCCCTCAATAAAATAGGACCAAATTATAGACTTACCATCCGCAACCGCAGCCGTTGGTATTTCACAGTCCACATCTTTACCCATTGTCTGCCCTCCTTCAGACGAAGCCGTTGTAAAGGCTACGTCCCGTTTTCTCGTATCTAGAATATGCGAAGAACAAAGATAAACACAGAAATGAAGATGATGTCAACGGCGGAAATACAAATTTTATAGAAAGATATCATCGTCGCAAGTGAATAATGGGTTTCGCCCGCGCTGTTTAGCCACAGTTGATTGGGTAGCCTCGTACTAATATTCACTTCCGAGTAGACGAAGAGAAACGAAAAACATTAAAGATTTAAAATGGATCCTTCTCGTTGATTACAGAGTGTCGGATCGAAATCGAACGTGCATAGTCAATTCGTTCACTTCTTCGACTGACTTCATCAGGGTTCATCTATCCAAAAGCTAAACAGGTTCCTCATATGTAGCGTGTTTGTCTCTAAAATCAAACCGAACTGCTCTTTTAGTTGTTGTTGTTATACGCATTTCCCTCAATAAAATAGGACCAAATTATACACTTACCATCCGCAACCGCAGCAGCTGGTATTTCACACTCCACATCTTTACCCATTGTCTGCCCTCCTTCAGACGAAGCCGTTGTAAAGGCTACGTCCCGTTTTCTCGTATCTAGAATATGCGAAGAACAAAGATAAACACAGAAATGAAGATGATGTCAACGGCGGAAATACAAATTTTATAGGAAGATATCATCGTCGCAAGTGAATAATGGGTTTCGCCCGCGCTGTTTAGCCACAGTTGATTGGGTAGCCTCGTACTAATATTCACTTCCGAGTAGACGAAGAGAAACGAAAAACATTAAAGATTTAAAATGGATCCTTCTCGTTGATTACAGAGTGTCGGATCGAAATCGAACGTGCATAGTCAATTCGTTCACTTCTTCGACTGACTTCATCAGGGTTCTTCTATCTAAAAGCTAAACAAGTTCTTCATATGTAGCGTGTTTGTCTCTAAAAACAAACCAAATTGCTCTTTCAGTTGTTGTTGTTATACGCATTTCCCTCAATAAAATAGGACCAAATTATAGACTTACCATCCGCAACCGCAGCCGTTGGTATTTCACACTCCACATCTTTACCCATTGTCTGCCCTCCTTCAGACGAAGCCGTTGTAAAGGCTACGTCCCGTTTTCTCGTATCTAGAATATGCGAAGAACAAAGATAAACACAGAAATGAAGATGATGTCAACGGCGGAAATACAAATTTTATAGGAAGATATCATCGTCGCAAGTGAATAATGGGTTTCGCCCGCGCTGTTTAGCTACAGTTGATTGCGAAGCCTCGTACTAATATTCACTTCCGAGTAGACGAAGAGAAACGAAAAACATTAAAGATTTGAAATGGATCCTTCTCGTTGATTACAGAGTGTCGGATCAAAATCGAACGTGCATAGTCAATTCGTTCACTTGTTCGACTGACTTCATCAGGGTTCTTCTATCTAAAAGCTAAACAAGTTCCTCATATGTAGCGTGTTTGTCTCTAAAAACAAACCAAATTGCTCTTTCAGTTGCTGTTGTTATACGCATTTCCATCAATAAAATAGGACCAAATTATAGACTTACCATCCGCAACCGCAGCCGTTGGTATTTCACACTCCACATCTTTACCCATTGTCTGCTCTCCTTCAGACGAAGCCGTTGGAAAGGCTACGTTTTTTCCAGACCCGGTCCAGAAACGACGTCTTAGTTCGTCGGCAACTAAGACAGACACTAATGCTTCCATTACAACATGTATAATGTCAGGCGCGTGAGTAATTGCAATGAGAACGCTTCGGTGCAATTCACGTTGTCCTGCTGCATCTGGCGGGTCTAAACAAAAAAAGTAAAGTACTTATTTATGTGTTATTGTACACGTCAAGCACAACAACATACCAAACCAATTCTCTCCGTTTTAACCTGATTTCTAACCCTGGGTAAAATCCAAGATGGCGGCCAAGATGGCAACCAAGGTTGGTGACGTCACAGGCCCTCAGCAGCGCCACGACCAATAAAATATACCTCATCTTGTCTCATCTTGTGAAAAGCTTTCCACTGAGGGAAGATTCTTTTTGAAATTTTGCAAGGGGAATGACTTTGCATGTACGTCCGAGGGTCAGTGACTGCTAGCGTGAATATTTTCTTTCCATGTCATTTGAATAGACCATATTCGTATTCCCCGACGGCCCTGGGACGAGAGACTTCACAGCATGATTGCGAGGCAAAAGCGGGGAACTTTTTGGCAAAAACACAAACAAACATTGGTTAGTCGCGGCTGAATCGCTGCAAAACGATAGAAATCAGCACAATACTGCAAGATTTAAAAGCTGAAACCTTACGGGTAAGCTAAAGGGATATCTGTTTCAAAAAACGAAACTGTGGGAAGAGCTGGTGGTACTAACAGCAAAATTTAAAAGCCACGAAGCCAAAAGAAGAAACAAGAAGTAATCAAGAAAATGGTATATTGTGTCAAAATGTCAATACTTGAATCCTTTTTATAAAATTTTCTTCTTGTTATTATTCTTTTTCTCTTGTGTGAATCTGTAGTGTGGAGTTTAAACTGCTTAGTATTATCGTCTGTACCAAACGCTGTGGTCAACTGCGTGCACGTTTTTGTACTCTCGCACAGTTTTTATCAAAGATAATGTAACTTAAATTTAAAAATCAACTTAACCTAGTCATCTTTGTTCAAACCGGTTTAACTTCCTTAAAATGCACATGGACTGTGTGCAGAACGCTAAGCCCCGTCCTGATGAGTAATTATCCACTGAATGAGTCGTTTGGTTTACTGCAAATACACATTCAAGATTTTGCATCCGCTCTGTTAGAAAATTTCAACTGTATAGTAGGTGTGATAACATCACTGCAACTTTATCGCAGGCTTTCGATAATTACGTCCATATCAATAAAAGATATTCTTCAAAAAGTTTAAAGGACACTGAAAATTACAATTAAAATGGCTTCGGGGATTTTGAGAACATCTCTGTTTATATTAAATTATAAACTCGCTCACCAAGCACTCTTCTCGTCAATATAATTATGGTCAGGATAGCTGTTTTTCTTAGTAATAATAAGCAGATCTTCCTTTTGTTGTTTGAAAAAATGATCTCTCAAGTATGTAAGCCCTTCGGAACTTTACAAAGTTAAAAAGTTTCCTTAAATTCGGCGAGAAGTTCCCCGCATGAGCCTCGCATTCATGATCAAGGCATACTCGTCCCAGGACTGTCGGGGAATACGAATACTGTCTATTAAGGAAATGGTTATTTACCAAATATGTAGATCATAGATTCCATAAAATAACACACTGTGAGAACCAATGGCGAGTATATCACATCTATATTCTGGAGAATTAAGAAGTTGCTATTTTGCCAGCTATACCAAAAGAACACTTCTTTGTTTTAACTGCATTAAGATACATATTTACATTAATAGGGTCATTTATACGAGGAAAAATAAGACGCGTCTTACATAGGACGCGAACTTTCCGTATAAACGGCACATTTCGCCTAAAATAAGACGCGATTTAGCTAAGACGCGTCTTATTTTAGAACAGCCCTCAACACCTGTTCTTAGATAAGATGCGTCTTAGCTAAGACGAAGAGAAACTTCGTATAAATGACCTTCGCGCCACTTTGGATTGCTGTTGCTACGGGCAACATTCACATGAAAACGAGTCAAGAGCAGAAATAAGACTCGAACCATTTATACGAGTTGTTCTCGTCTAAGATAACATATGCTCGTATAAATGGTACAGTTCGCGTCTTATTTAAGACTCGACTTATGTAAGACGCGTCTTATTTTTCCTCGTATAAATGGCCCTATTGTGTAGTTTCAAAAATTCTGAAATTTTCTGAAATTTTTATTCTAGGAGGTGCTTGTCATACCCCCCACCCCCTGGAATTTCTGTAATAGTTCAACTTGGTTGGGTACCGTTTGGAAAGAACGTTTGTGTCAAAAATGTTGTTGCAATAAGTGTTCAATCTAGAAATTAGTCAAAGTGGGTCATAAGTCCCACGTGGCATTTCAAAATGGTCTGGGTCAACGTATAATATTAAAACTTTGAACAACAGACATCATCCAAACTATCACCAGTATGTTATAGTTTTCATGTTTTTCACAGTTTTGATTCCTTTATTGCAGTCAACAGTCAAATGACTCAAATAGCATCAACATGGAGGCTGGCACTGCAGGTGGAACTGCTGTATGAATTGGCTTTGAAATTATAATCGACTACTTAACCTGAAACGTTATTTTAAAAATGACTGACCAATTATGGATAAAAGGTGACAAAAAAGTTCAAACACCTTAACTGCCATTCTCTTTTGCGTAAGAAATGAAATTAGCATATATTTTTGTTTCATAATGAAACGAGAACGAAAGAGCAAATTACTTGACAAACGAAGCGTGAATTGATCGTATGCAGAACGTTGAAATGTATGTTCCAATCTTTTTCGGAATTGCGTGAAACATCTGACACAAAAACTACAGTCTGAAATGGTAGTCATTTCGCGCACTCATTTCAGGCTAGTAAGTACAGCTAATGCTTTCTTTTACTTTTATTGTCAGCCTGCGGTGGTTGTTTTTTGCAGGCCACATGTCACAGGTTACAGGTCATAGACGATACCTAAAGTGTGACGTTAGGATTTTAGGGTGTTCTTCGTCTTTAACTCTCACAAAATGCTCGGCGTTGTGCTGGACAAATAGAAGGATAATCGACGGGCGATTCGGAATAACTGAACGACGGAATGAGACTAAAGCTCGGTAGAACACTTCGCTGGGCTACATGGCTAACGTCACAAACAATGCCAGAGGTACAGGGTCGTTAGTATCTCGTCCATAGACTAAAGCAGAAATGACTTCAACAGGATTGAAACTCTTCAAGTATATTTCATCTTCTCACGTAGTTAGCTCGTTGACAACTCAAGTAAGTCAGCATGGCTCTGTGTCTTAACGGAAGGTAATTCAGTTCTGTTGGTTCGAGGTAATTCAAATTGTACAGTGTAAAAGATCGCTTATATGTGGTCTGGCTATGCTAATACTGTTCAAATATTATGTTCGGTAAGTCTTTCATGTAAAATTACATTCATAGCAGGATAATCAATTAACACCCTCCTAGTTAAAAAAAGCTCGTACAAGGGATGTTAAAGCAGCTGAGAACACTTCAATTGCTCTAGATTATTGTGCTGAATATGAATAATATCCTGATTCTAGATGTCACTGTTTATACTAAGTTCGTTAGGGACGGAAACTTCAAGAAACTAATGTTTAAGCAGCTTTCGTTTTCCCATCTAAGTTTAATTACGATCGGAACTTCTTACTGCTTATGAATATAAAACTAAATTGCAAGACGGCTGAATTAACACCCATCTTTGCAGGGTTTTTCTGCGATCTTAAACTTATTGTTTTGAATTCATATTCGAAATGCTGAATTGTTAACTGTGATAAAGATTACATTGAAATATCGGCTGAGTCTCTGTCAAAAGTTAGAGATATAGTGTTTTAAAATACAGTGGCAGTTGCATTTCTAAGAATAAGAGGGAGTTTGTTCGGTATTGGTATTTATTAACACTGAGCCCTTCACTTTCCGGCACTTGTGGTAAAGAGGTCAACGAAAAATAAGAGACGCTTGAAATATTGTTACGTAGAGGAAAACCCGTGTGAAACACCTGCTCGTTTTCCGAAGCTAAGATGGCAGGAGTTATAAAGGTAAGCCGGATATACAGTTCAATTTTTGTCCATTTTCGCATTAGGCAGTTGTCTAACTACATAATTCGATAGATTGCTAGTTACCGTTAGCTACCGGTCAGTTATGTCGATCAACACTTTCTCATCGTACAGAATTTTAAAAGAGGAAAGCACACAATGTTTGCAATCGACCTTGCTCGAACGTCCCCTTGTTGATTAAAATGGCACTTCAATGTTGAACTTCTCTCTTCTGATTTTTTTCTGGCTAGCAAAGATATTACAAAAGACAGTTTAAGATTATTTCGCTTTACGGCATAAAAAAGCACATTCTGAGCGGGCTTATGAAGCTTAATAAACTCTCTACATAAAGATTACTGACGAGGCAGCTATTTATCCACTCTGGAATACAAGTTTCAACAATGGTTTCGTTGCGAAATCTCCAAGCAGCCGTGCATGAATTATTCATAAATCATGAATATTGTATTTATTTAAAAGATTAAGTAACTTTCAATTAATTTTCAACCGCCAAGAACTTGTTTCGTCTACCGTGTAGCAAGAAATTCTTGCGGGAGTTTATTTTTGCGGATTGGTGATTTTTGTGTTTTGCGGGAAATATTTTTGCAATTAGGACAAATCGGTTTTTTTACTGGGATTTTATTTTTGCGATTTTCAGAAAGAGTGATCAATGCGACCACTAATACGCTGGCGAAACGGTTCCATCGTTCGACATCTTTATGAGAAATACTCATGATAAGCTCATTGGTTGTTTGTTTATCATTCACCATATTAAACGTCTTCGAAAATAAGAAAGGAATTATTTAAAAAGTTCTAGTTTATAGTTCTGTCATTGATATCAATCAGATGGATGTGATCTTTTCCGTAATAATTCTAACTAGAGGCTAAGGGCCACTTGTCAATAGAGGCAACAGTGGCGGAGTAATAACTCTTCGGGAAAATACTATCGCTGTCAGTATCAGGTTACCTACAATCCTGGACAAAAGTCCTTGGGACAGTACTGCAATATGCATGTTTTCCGTCATTTCTCGGCTCCCTCTTAAAACTGCATCATTTTCGAAATTTTCGTACAGTTCTCCCTCCCCCCACCCTATACAAAGTTGAATCTCTGAAAAAATTCGGGATACACGCGTCCAACATTGTTTGTGGGGTGAGGGGAGGGGTTGGACCTGTGTGAATTGAAAAACACCCCAGAAACGCAAAAGTGTCCCAAGACTTTTGTCCATGATTGTAGACGTGTACAGGATCGTCCAAAGCTAAAAAAGGGGCAGTATATTGTCTTGACGACCTACTGGAAACATGCTAAGTACACAGACTTTTGCAAGAACACAACAGTTGCTCAAGGACACGATCGGTCTTTGCTTAATCATTCCTTAGCGCAATACTTAGTCTTTTCCGGTAAACCTCACCAGGTAAGCTCAAAAAAGAATCGCTCTAACAAGCCGTTTCATCCAACGACATGAAGTACGTTTCAGTTTGTAAAAGACAATGTTACCGACCATTGGGTCCTGGCACTGTAGTTGATCGTGCTTTTGAACAAGCTGGAGGAGTAATTGAGCTAGATAAGTGATGCGCCCAGAAATGTGCAACAAATTAAAATGCCCGGCAGAGACTGAGGATGAAGAAGGAGAAAGACAAATCTCAAGACCTCCTGTCATTGTCTGCAAAGAATAAAGACGCAATAGGTCTACAGTGGACACCAACTCAAAGGGTTGTCCTTGTCAGACAAGGCCAAATGGACGAAATATGTACTAACTGCTTCGGTCCCAATGCAACGGGTGTTTTTGCAATAGATACAACTTACAACGTTGGTAACTTCTTTGTTACAGCGACAAGCTACCAAAATCGAAAGTTTTTTCACAAGCAGATTGGTAGAACTGCCTAACTTTCCAGGGCCAGTAATGTTTCATGTCAAACAAGATGCAAGTCAATTCCATTACTTTGCAAACATATTGCTAGAGGCAAACTACGAGTTTGAGCAAGTACATTACTTCGGTAGAGACAGAAGCCAAAGCCAGCAGGCTTTTCTTCGACCTTTAAAAGGAGCACAATTCTTGCCTCGTAAGAAGCACCTGGAGGATGACATGACACGAAAGATGTACGCTCTGGGAATGGAAATTGCTGAGCAACGCGATGTACTCAAAGGCGTTTTTGGGAGTGTCGAAGATAGGGAGAAGGGACTAGTCGACTCGTCTAGCTCTACAGAAATTGAAGAGAAACTCAACGTGTTCGGCACCGTCTGGAATCAGCAATTCTGGGACTATTTTGTCGCCCATGTTGCTGATGATATCAAAGATGGAATGAGTCCTCAAACTAGACGGACCATGGGCATCACGGATGATTTCTACTGCAACAACCCTCTCGAGTTTCAAAACTTCCGCTACAAGTGAAAGATCCACGAAGTTAAAACAGAGAACGAACCATGAGTTAAAACCTCGCAGTGCTCCTGGGTAGAGGCAATTGAGGTCTATCAAAACATGGTACAGGAAACCAGAAAGAACATTCAAAGAACAGTAACCGGTACAGGTCCTTTCCAGTTGGCCTCAGAGTTTTCACGTTTTGAATGCAGTGGGGAAATGTGGAGGATAATGACACTTGAGGAACGTAGAAAGCACCTTGAGCAATTTGATCAATTTATGGGCTTTGACGAGACCTGCACAAGTGACGTCATCCTTCCCATGCCCAGTGACGTAATAAACGAATGTCCTCAATCCTTTCAAAAGGATGATGAAATATTAATCTCCTATTCGAGTAATAACGGCGGATTTATCGACCACCAAGATGTACAAGTTTTGACCGTGGAGACAAGTATTAGAGAGGAAAAGCAAGTTTCAGAAACTGGGGCTCAGGGATCAAGCCGAAATTCAACACCTCATCGTCAACACTATCTACGGCATCTACTTCATCAGCATCATCATTTATTAGCCTTTTTGTTACAGCAAATTTTACACGATACACTAGGTTGTTAGGCGAGGAGACCTCAAGACACCACCAGGCTTATATAGAGAGGCCACCTCGACATCACAATATTATAAGAAATAAGGGCTGCGAAGAAGTGCGGCTAAACTAATTCAGTAACTATTTTAATAATGAATTTCTTGATGTTCGCACGACAGGAATGCACTCGATAATTACTAGCTGTTCTTGTGCCATATCAATGGACTTGACTGTTTATTGCGGAAGAGTGGAAACAGCGGATTATTGTGGTAGCGAAACATAAATTTAGCAGTATCGAGCGTATTAACTTGGAAAATATCTAGAGTTTCCAATTTGGAGAATAGAGGAGCAGTATGTGCTCGATATTCTGAATTTGTAATAGCTCCCAGAGCCCGCTTTTGTAGATAGTAAATTCTGTTTAAATTAGATACGTAAGTAGAAGACTACGTGGAGTTACAATAAGTAATATAAGGATAAATTAATGTGTAGTACAGCGTGAGTTTGGTCTAACAAGATAAGTAGAAACGCGCCCTGGATAAAATACCGGTTGATTTAGCGATTTGTTTACAGACAAAGTTTATGTGATATTTCCAAGTAAGATGTTCGTCTGTAAACAATAATACTTCTTTTGAAAGAAACAGCAAAATAACTGATAGCTTGCTCAATAGAGAAGCTGTTATTTATTAACAACTCACCAATCTTACTCAGACCCCCAGGAAAAAAACCTATGTAAGCAACCCCCCACTCCCTCGGAAATTGCCTAGATCACAAGAAACTGGGTTTACTTGAGCAACATATGTAGACACTTCTCATATAAAGAAATTAATGTAAATAAGGAAAAACACAGGGTTCCCATGATTAACAAAAAACCGCAAATACAAAATAATTGTGTTTCCTAGCATTGTACAACTTTTTTGATTCTGAATAAAAGAATAGTGACAGGTAATCAAGTTAGAGGAAAACCTGACAATCACTTTTTTGAAAGGCGCCAGTGCTCATATGGAGTAACTGAGATAATCCAGGATAGGAGCAGTGGAAGTGATTTCTCAATTGGGTTTAAATAAAAAGTGAGTAAAATTTTCTTACAATGTACTGTTAATACAGCAGCATTGGAGTTGACTGTGCCCACACTGTTGATAGCCACACATCTGTATTCTCCACCATCTGTCCTCTTCACATTTGTAATGCTCAGTTCTTTGTTATCTGCTGATAAACTGATTCTATCATTGGCAGTTACAGCAGATCCATCTTTGGTCCAAGTAAATGTTGGTTCAGGAACACCAGTTGCATCAATTGAAAAGGTTATACTTGATCCTTCCTCTAGTGTCTGATTCTGTGGGTGTGCGGTGAATTCAGACTGATCTGTGATAAAAAAAATGTATAAAGAAATGCACCCTATCAATCAGAATGATGTACATTTTCAGTTTTATATCTACTTAACAAAACATCTTTGAACTGAAGTTAATGATGTACTTTAACGATCCTAAGACACACTCTCAAAACAAAACTTAGCTAACAGAAATTTACTACATGTGCTGACAAAGGAAACTGAGTCTTTTAAAGGTAAATGTGACACGGAGACGTTCTATAATCACAATCAATGTATTTATGACAGTATCATTGTTAACCTTAGCAGTACTCTGGACACTAGTCCTAGATCACAAGAAACTGGGTTTACTTGAGCAACATATGTAGACACTTCTCATATAAAGAAATTAATGTAAATAAGGAAAAACACAGGGTTCCCATTGTAGCATCAGGTCAGCGGTTATAGTTAGCGCATGCCTACTGGAATAAAGTGTGTTCATTTGCATCCGCCATCTTGAGTGTATGTCGTGTCTTCTCGGAGAACACTTCATGGTGTCAGAAGTGGGATGGAGCACCTGAAACTGCCTGAAGCTCTGATATTGTCTACAGCGACGAATAAAGCCGAAGCATGGCGGCGTTGGAAAATGTCATGGGACCTGTACAAAGTTGCGAGCGGACTCAATCAAAAGGATGAGAAGATTCAAGTCGCTACGTTGCTCCACGTGCTTGGCAAGGAATGTGTGGTAATTTTTTCAAATTTTGTGTGGGATTCCGAGGATGATCGGGATAAAATTGAGGCCGTCGAAGGAAAGTTCAAAGCTCATTGTGCGCCACTGACCTCGAGGCACTTCAATCGTTATTTGTTTATCGAACGGAAACAGCAGGACGAGGAGACAGTCGATGAATTCTGTAGCGCATTGAAAACACTAGCTAAGAACAGTGACCTCGGTGATAAAGAAGAATCTTGGATTACATCCATGTTAATCCTGGGGCTTAAGGATCCGTTTTCCAAAGAAAGGTTGATGGAGAGAGAACAGAGTTTAGAGAAAACATTGCAAGCAGCTCACATCGCCGAAACAAGCAAGCAGCACATGAAGAGCATAAAAGAAGAGGGTAGCAAAGTTAAGAAAGTGGATGTAGTAGACGGCAAAGGACAGAAGCCTCAATGGGGAATGCCCTGTAGGAGTATACAAGCGTGGAGACAGCCTACATTTAGCCGATGCTTTGTCTCGAGCCCATTTGGAAGAACAGCTGACGAATGCTGAGCAATTGGACGTAAACTTAGTAGGGGATGTTATCTCTGACCACCAGTTGGCCCGTTTTGCTGAGGCAACTAAGGAAGATGCGATTTTGTCTGACCTGCAACAAGTTATTTTGTCGGGTTGGCCAGATTCCAAAGGTCAAGTCCTACCCAATGCACAGGAGTTTTGGAATTACCGTGATGAATTAACAGTAGCCCAGGGACTGATCGTTAAGGGACAAAAGATTGTAGTACCAAGTAGCTTGAGAGGGGAGATGCTTGAGAAACTGCATGAGGGACACCTGGGTATCAACAAGACAATAGCGAGAGCGCGGGATGTATTGTTCTGGCCCAGGATGAGTGTGGAGATAACCGAGAAGATTAAAAACTGTCCTGTGTGTCTAGAAAATCGAGCAAGTCAGCAGCCTGAACCATTGAAGTCGCACGAGATTCCACCATTGCCTTGGGCTAAGGTTGGCACAGATATTCTGCACAAGAATGGTCGGAACTACCTAGTTACTGTCGATTATTACTCCAAGTGGCCAGAAATGACTTTACTCCCGTCAATGACAAGCACCGGAGTAATTACAGCTCTTAAATCCCAGTTCGCAGATATGGAGTCCCTTCAGTTGTCGTTTCTGACAATGGCCCCTGTTACAACTCTGCAGAATTTAGGAAGTTTTCAGAGGACTGGGGTTTTCAACACATCACTTCAAGTCCTGGCTACCCACAATCCAATGGCCAGTCCGAGAGAACAATCCAGACCGTTAAAGCAATGCTGCAGAAAGCTGGTGACCCATACAAAGCTCTGCTTTCTTACCGAAATACACCCCTGGAGGAAGTTAATCTGTCACCCTCACAAATGCTAATGGGCAGACGTTTGCGAACCTCAATTCCAGCGACTGAGGATTTGTTGAAACCTCAACTCTATGACCCTGAAGATGTCCTCCCTAGGTTAAAAGAAAGGCAGAGAAAGCAGAAGCTGCAGCATGACAGAAAAGCAAAGGAACTGCCCCCTTTGAGGGATGGTGAGGTTGTAAGAGTTAGAGAAGATAACAAGTGGAAACCTGCTAGAGTTACACAGGTTCTTTCCTCACCCAGATCTTATAAGGTTGAAACAGAGCGTGGAGAGTACCGAAGAAACCGTCGACATTTATTAAGAACTGAAGAGTCTCAGATCCTGGACATCACCCCTACAACGGAAGTCTCGAATGATGAGGACCTGACAGACACCGAAGTTGAGCCATCCTCTGTTAGAGTGGCCAACGAGAATCCTGTAACACCGCCAACCGGAATGTCTACGGCTACTACCATGCGGTCTGGTCGGACAATTAGGGAACCGCAGAGATTTAAGGACTATGTTAAGTATTAGATACAGAGCAGACACTTTACAGCTTTTTCATTTAAGCTTTCTGTTTTCAGTTTTCAGGAAAGGACACATTGCTCTCGTTGCACCATTATCTCGTGTTTCTTTTTTTTTGTTTGTTTTTCTTTTTTTATTGTTACGGTTTGTTTGTTAAATTCAGTAATTTTAGTTTTCTTTGTTTCTTAAAAAAAAAAGGGGGATGTAGCATCAAGTCAGCGGTTATAGTTAGCGCATGCCTACTGGAATAAAGTGTATTCATTTGCATCCGCCATCTTGAGTGTATGTCGTGTCTTCTTGGAGAACACTTCACCCATGATTAACAAAAAACCGCAAATACAAAATAATTGTGTTTCCTAGCATTGTACAACTTTTTTGATTCTGAATAAAAGAATAGTGAAAGGTAATCGAGTTAGAGGAAAACCTGACAATCACGTTTTTGAAAGGCGCCAGTGCTCATATGGAGTAACTGAGATAATCCAGGATAGGAGCAGTGGAAGTGATTTCTCAATTGGGTTTAAATAAAAAGTGAGTAAAATTTTCTTACAATGTACTGTTAATACAGCAGCATTGGAATTGACTGTACCCACACTGTTGATAGCCACACATCTGTATTCTCCACCATCTGTCCTCTTCACATTTGTAATGCTCAGTTCTTTGTTATCTGCTGATAAACTGATTCTATCATTGGCAGTTACAGCAGATCCATGTTTGGTCCAAGTAAATGTTGGTTCAGGAACACCAGTTGCATCAATTGAAAAGGTTACACTTGATCCTTGCACCACTATCTGACTCTGTGGGTGTGCGGTGAATTCAGGCTGATCTATGATAAAAAGTTTGTAAATACCGGTAAATGCAACTTCTCAATCAGAAAGATGTACATTTTCAGTTTAATATCTACGTTACAAAAAAAAGGTAGGACTGAAGTTAATGATGTACTTCAATGATCCTGCGACACACTCACAAAACAAAACTTAGCTAACAGAAATTGCTACCAGTATATGTGCTGACAAAGGAAACTAAGTCTTTTAAAGGTAAATGTGACACTGAGGTGTTCTATAATCACAGTTAATGTATTGATTGAGAGTATCAGTGTTAACCTTAGCAGTACTCTGGACACTAGCCCAAGATCACAAGAAACTGGGTTTACTTGAGTAGCATATGTCTCATATAAAAATATTAATATCAGTAAGGAAAAACACAGGGCTCCCTTGATTAAAAAAAACACAAATACAAAATAATTGCGTTTCCACCTGACAAGCGCTTTTTTTGAACGGCACCAGTGCTCATATGGAGTACCTGAAATAATCCAGGACAGGAGCAGTGGAAGTGATTTTTCAATTGGGTTTTAATAGAAAGTGAGGAATTCTTAGGAATTTTAGGTGTGAATTTTTATGGTAAATTCGGACTTGGAATTCCTAAATTCCTAGGAATTCCCAGTTTAAAAAGTTCTGGTTCTAAATTCCCATAAATTCCAAGTTCAAATGAAACTAGAATTGGAAATCCTAGGAATTCCAAGGAAATTCTGGAAATCCTTATAAAACATAGCCTGTTGGTGGATTCTATAGACAGTGTTTCTTTACATTAATGCAAACGACAAGCTAAGATTTAACTCAATATACATATCAACACATTCATGTAACATTTGGATTTCAATTTTTTTGTAAGAAATATTTCCTATAAATTGTAATAATTATGATATTAAATGACACAGTGGCCAATTTAAAATTTCTACTTATTAAGGTACATTGTATACCAAGTAACAGAAAAGCAATCTAGCACTCAATGACAGTGAAAAGACAAAGTAAATAAACATCTTCGAATAATACAAGCATGTATATGAAGAAAATAATGACTGCCTCTTTTAAAGTCGCTGGACAGCTTTCTGAACTGTACGCCAAAAAACATCAGACTAGAGCTACCTTTTATTCTTGACCTTATTGCAGATATATGTACATGTATATTATGAATCGAAGCTCAAATAAAAAAGCCTATTCAAATTTTACAGGTTTAGTTCAGTTGTCAAGTTATTATAAATTAACTGGAAACTTAATTGCTTCTAACTTGTGGAAGTCATTGCATGCATATCGGAAATAATTTAACATTGGTCTTGATAAGTCTGCCACAGCCTACTAGCACCAGAACATACAATTTTCAGAGTATTCTATTAGTGACAATATTGGCCAATATTGATGCATTGTAAATGGTCACATGTTGGCCTTGTTTTCGTGAACTACAGAGTTGTTGTTGAACCCTTCTCTCGTCTCCTGTTGTTACATGGTGGCAGCAGTGCCCGTTTAACCATGCCTACTGATTCTGAAAGTCAGTCTTCAGGAACACAAGCTTCGGCTCCTGCTTTTCAACGGCCCCAAGTCTCTCCTTCACAACCTCTAGAGATCGAAGGCAATCGGGCTGACAATTGGAAAATCTGGAAACAAAGATGGGAAAATTTCTGTATTATCACGGGCTTACACAACCAACCTGAAGACTACAGGTGTGCCATTCTTCTGCACAGCATTGGAATAGATGCCATGTGAATCTACAACGGTATGAAATTCTCTGAAGGCGAGGACCGCAACAAGATGGCAGGTATTTTAGCCAAGTACGACCAGCATTTTCGTGGTCAAACACAGGAATTCTCTGAACGTTTTCAGTTCAATCGTAGAAATCAAGCATCTGGTGAGTCAGTCAATGAGTACCTCTCAGTTCTGCGAAACATGTCTTGAACGTGTGGTTTCTCTGACTGCATGTGAGATTTGTTGATCATGGATCGCCTGCTCTTGGGCATCACGGATGACAAAACGCGCGAAGAACTACTCTCCACTCATGACTTAACTCTGAACATAGCTATTGAAATCTGTTGAGGAATGGAAGCTGCTTCTCACCACATGAATGCACTGAAGAATGAGGAAGTTAATAAGATTAGGGACATATCGAAGAAGAAATCAGAACAACATAAACACTCGCGTAGAATCAAGAAACTTCCCCAAAGTGTTGATCAAAAAGCTTTAAAGAAGGAGTGTCTCTTCTGCTGTCAAATTCATGCGATGAAAAAAAGAAATGTGCCCAGCCTGGGGAAACACCTGTGCAGCCTGTGGTGAGAAAAATCACTTCAACGCCTCAAACAATTGTAAACTTCAAAGGTAAGCGTAAACTCTCTTGTTGATGATTACTCCTCAGACTCCTCTGAAAGCAGCACTGAGACGATCAGCACTGTAACGGCTTGCGAGGATTAAGTTGTCATTTCAGAAGACCCTGGCAACCACCTCATTTTCTGTGGAATGGAAATCAATAACAAGCCACTCAGGATGCAAATTGACTGTGGGACTACGGTCTGTATCCTTCCAAAGTGCTACCCGGGGGACCTGCCCATTCGGCTTGAGAGGGTTTGTCTGCAGATGTGGAACAAGACATCTTTATCTGCCCTTGGCAAGTGTAAGGTGAAAGTAAGGAACCCTACCACCACCACACACAAAGTGGACTTTGTCATTGTTGACGACGACCTCACACCTCTTCTCAGTAGTGTTGCTGCTCAAAAGATGAATCTTATAAGTGTTCATTTTGACAAGTTCAAAGCAGTCAATGTTGTCACCCAAGTCGACCAAACGTACGAAAGTTCACTTAAAAACCACTGAAGGTTCCACTCCTGTAATCCGTTGTGCCCGCACCTTGCTTCAGTCTAGAAAACAAGCTGTCAGTGATGAACTTCAGTGTCTAGTGGATGCAGGCATCATTGTACCAGTGGATGAACCTACTGACTGGGACAGTCAAATGTCTGTCACTGAAAAGAAATCAGGAATTCGTATCGGTATTGACCCAAGACCTCTAAATGAAGCACTTGAGCGGGAACACTACAAGCTCCCCACTCTTGAGGATGTCCTTCCAGAGCTTAGCAAGGCAAAAGTATTCTCCGTTTGTGACCTCAAATCTGGCTACCTTCACTATGAGCTCGATCATTCAACAAGTTTGTTAACATCGTTTGCTACCACCTTTCAACCGCTATCGACGTCTTCATCTTCTGTTTAACTGAAAGTCAGCAGTGAAATCTTCCAAAAATGGCTACATCAGGCTCTCGAAGGTCTTGAGGGAGTCCGCTGCATTGCTGATGATGTGCTCATTTGGGGTCGCACAGGTGGAGAACATGATGTACGAGTCCGTACCTTTCTCAAGTGCTGTGTCGATAAAGGTATTACCTTGAGCAAAGAGAAGTGTCTTTTTCGCCTCAACGAAATTCCGTCAATGGGCGGCCATGTGCTAACTAGTGACAGGCTCAAGCTAGACCACTCTAAATTTGAAGCAGTCCAAAAGATGGCACCACCACAAGAGAAAGCAGCAGTGGAAAGGCTTAGAGGAACTGTGAATTAACTGTCTAAATTTGTTCCAAACCTATCTGATGTGATGAAGCCAATCAATAACCAAGCTCGCCCTTCCTGAGTGGACGTGGGATGCTGTACACGAGAACGTTTTTGCAGAGATGAAACGCTTGCTGACACAGGCACCTGTATTAGACTACTTTGATCCATGTAAAGGCCCAACCATCCAGCGTTACGCTAGTAGACAGGGACTAGGAGCTGCCCTCCTCCAAGGCGGCCAGCCACTAGCATATGCTAGCCGGGCGTTAACTGAAGCAGAAACCAGATATACAACCTTTGAGAAGGAAATGCTTGCCATTGCATTCGCCCTCGAGAAGTGGCACCAATACACCTTTGGTCGCCCAGTGACTGTGTACTCAGATCATAAACCTCTGGAGAGCATCACGAAGAAGCCTTAGACAGAGCTCCCAAACGCTTACAGGGAATGCTTATGCACGCCCTGGCCTATGACATCGAAGTGAGACACCTAAATGGCAAAGAGATGTATCTAACTGACACGCTTAGCAGAGCTTACCTACAAAGACCCTCTGATTGTGGACAAGAGTTCCAAACCATTATTGCCCTTTCCTTCCTGATCATGCCTGAAGAGAAGATTCATGAGATCCGCCGAAACACCAGCGAAAATACCTCCCTACAACAGCTGAAATGCACAATACAAGACGGTTGGCCAACAGACCAGTCATCACTATCACCCCTTGTCACTCCTTATTTCAACATCCAGGATGAACTTGCAGTTACTGATGGTTTGATATTCCGTGGTGAGCGACTTGTGATCCCTAAAGGAATGCAAGCAGCAGTCAAGAAAGATACCCATAGCGGGCATCAAGGAATTGAAGCCTGCCTGCGCCACGCGAGGGAACATGCTTTTTTTGGCCAGGCATGAATAAGGAATTAAAAACATGGATTCACACCTGTGAGACATGCAGACAGAATGCATTTTTGGCGGGTGACGAGAGTATTCGACGGCTAACAGTTAAACATGTTGAGACCCTAAAGTAAAACACATTAAGCAAGCAAAGCACTTCAAGCAAGTGAAGCACCTCAAGCAGCCCAAGCACCTCAGGCAAGTAAAATACCAAAAGCACGTAAAGCACCTCGAGAATATATTTAAAGACAGTACACTATAATAATCATATACAACGTACCTTCCTGCGCAATTTGGAAAGCCGATCACCACATTTCCACCTTGTACGACTTGAAAGAAAGCTACAACATCATACTATCGGGTACGACATAACAGCATCCCGGCTATAATATACAGTCGCGCTGTACAACATAACAGTTTTCTGGATACCATCTATGGTTACCGGGTATGATACAACATCATTCAGGTTACGATAACAGCTTAAGCCCCATGCAAGCGAACGCAACATTGTTGGCTAACAACTCCCAACATTGTTGGATGTTACATGTTGAGTCCGTTTGCACACCCTGTTGCATGTTGTTGGATGTTGTTGCGTGTTGCGGCGCAAAGTTTGAAACCGGTCAAACTTTTCAGCCAACAACTCCAAACATTTCTTTTGTTCCATGATCGCCGAAGTGTAGCGCAACAATGTTGGATCCGTTTGCACAACTCCTCTAACATTGTTGGGAGTTGTTGCATCCATTTGCACACCACTGCTAACACGCACGCAACAACTCCCAACATTGTTGGCACAACAATGTTGGGAGTTGTTGCGTCTGTTTGCACGAAGCCTTACGGAGTACGAAAAAAAACATACAAGTTACGATCTATGGCTACCGAGTACGACATAATACCGGGTACAGTAAGACACACAGGCAAATTCGATACAATACACCTTATGGTATGATCCAATAACATTTTTGTCCAGTATTCCCCTCTATAATTCAAGCTTAGCGAACGCGTCCGCGCGACAATTCAGCACTTGCTATGTGAGGGATGGTACCATTGCTTCTAGGTCAACCAATCGGGAAAATAATATTGAAGCCCTTGTAATTTTCAAAAAGATCCAATTTGCCCTAGGATCACTGAACAGATACGAATTTTATAGCAAAGCTAAAAAAAATGAGCGGCAGTGGAAAAAGTGAACAAGAAAATGTACCACATTTCCTCCATAAAACGTGCTAATCAGGAAGTTTCTGGACGTTTCACTTTGTGGTCATTCAAAACAATGGCAGGGAAATGGACAAAAAAGTGCGCTACAATTAGATCTATTGTTGTTTTTCACAGTTCTGGTCAAAAACATCCAACGACTGTTTTCTGTAAAATATCTGTTTGGAGAAGCAAATTTGGCTAGAATTTTCTTTTACTTGGCTAAAGATTTCTAGATGACCATTCCATTCACGTACAATTTCGAAGCTCATCTAATCATGCTAATAAATTTCCCTACGATTTTCTGAAGTTTAATTTTTCACATTTCACTCACCAGGTTAGGCTATTTTTCGTACATTTTTCGTGTGATGAAAGAAGGAATCTGAAAACTTATCTCCTTCGTAATAGGTTAAATTGCATCTAAAATTTTCGGGAAAATAATTCTGAATTCCTCGTAATTTCGAAAAGACTCAAGTTCCCCTACAATGGCCGAACACTGAATAGCACCGCTTAGAATGCATTTCTATAGAGCCAAAAGTACTTCAGTTATGAATAGCTAAGAAGTGTTTTTCAATGTATTCGAGGAAACCGTCGTTGGGTCGAAATTTTAAAGAGGCAAAGTCTTAAATGAACAGCAACAAGATATTTTAGTGTACTGGCCAGTAAGAGCTGGGTACCCCAGATTGTATGGCTGGGAGCCTTTGGAATCCCTATGATTCTTCTTTAATAGAGCACAGTGGTGCACCACGGAGTATGATTTATAACTACAATTTCCTTTAATTTGATTCCCCCAATGCACAGTGGATTCAAGTTGATGAATTGACAAATGAGTTCACACAAGGGCAATTTTCCACATGTGAATGCCACAATTTGTAATGGTAACTATCACAACAAACCCTCAGGTCTTAATAATTTTTCTTCCACCTCATTGCCATTATATTAATTACAATGACAATAATAATAACCATCATCATCATAATCATCACCATCATCATCATCACCTTCATAGTCATTGTAAATCACATGCAAGCCACTGGAGGCCCATATGAATGGAGCTAAAGCAGCTTTCTGTATCATGATTCAAGCAACTAACATATTGCTACTCCTCCTAGGAGGGCAGATCGCCACTAATCATTTGCCCTACCGGGTTACTGGGTGGAAAGACACTGTGAGGGGAAGTTTCTTTTCTTTATAAGAGAAACAAGATGCTAAGCACCATGACAACTGTGACATGGCCAGTAAAATTGTTTAGTGTGTGTGTGAGTGGGGCAGAGTATTGAAATGCACACCTAACAGAATAGGGGGGACCTGAAAAATCCAGTTTTGCTAAGGGGAGTTCATGGGAAGAAAGGAAGATTTCTTAATTTATCACCCATCCCCCGCCCCTCTGATAAATAATGACTGGTCCCTTCTTTTCAAACACCCCTCCCAATCCCTCTGCGCTCTAAATATAGTACGAACGTACAACGTCACCATTCTGACCTAACCGGAAATTCCAAAAATCATAGTCGTTCTATGGGTCATAAAACGTGACAGGGTCAGCTGTACTGTAAACAAGCAGTACATTTCTCAATTCTGGTTCTTAAAACTAACAATACGCTGTGGGAGTGTACATTTGGGTGTTGATGTACTACGTGTGTGTGAATTTTTTTTTTATGCGTATTAGGGATGCATGCATGATAGTGCAGCAGCATTGTATATTTCAGGATTGGCTGAGATGCTATAATATTGGACATGGATTGGTAAGATATTATGGCTGTAGTTTGTTCATCAGCGACACTGGTTTCTTGTAAGATTTAATATGAAGTAACAAAACATGATATTTTTGGAAGATAAAAGGGATTTTAGGTCCTGCAGTAAGGTAGTTGTGGGAGTGCTAATTTGATTATGAAGGGATAGTGTAGTTACAGTATGTTGAAATTAAGTGGTGGTTGTGAACGATCTTATCATTAGATGGAAACATTGTACTTATTTTAAACATTGCTAGGCTTTCTGTTTAGGATAGTTTTTCAGTTATTTTTGATAATGTTTGCATGGAGAGAACGTGTATGGAGAGAACATGGATAGGGAAAGTTCATTTAATACATAAAAACCGAATATAAAGATGTTGAGGGGGTGGGGCTAAAATTTTGTGTGTGTGTTCAGGGGCTTTGAAAAATCATTGAGGTCGACCATAAGGAGGGCATAAAATAGACTGGCTATAGAACTAAAGGCCTGATTTCATGAGCTGGGGCTGGCTAACTTTGCAGAGATCTCGGCACCTTAGTTAAACACAACAAAAATCAACTTGGTGATTATAAAACAACTGAGCCAGCCCGGTTAGTTGGGATCCCAGTATTGTGATGCCAGGATCACAGGTGGAAATTTTCCAAGTAATCACGCTTGCCGGGCGGCCTGGCGAATGAACCAAGCGAGAAACAGGACAGCGGGCAACACACTGCTCATGCGCATTAATTGCTTCCAACCTCTAAATAAAAATGGCGGCTAGGACTGGTCCTTTTCATGTAATACTGGGATAAAAGTCACCTCGGCAGAGCTAGCCAGCCCAACAAACTAGGCCGGCCTGGCTCATGTGATCAGGCCCTTACAGTGAGTTGTATTGTCATGCAGTTTACACGTGAAACCATTGGAATTTGCCGCTTTCGTGGTTCATGTATGAGACAATATGACTTAATCTAATTAACCAGGGGTTCTAAAAATTAATTGTCACTTTCAAACACGGTTTGTACATGAAGATGTGGGACTTTGCCCCTTTAGGGTTCGAACGTGAAAGAATGCAACTTCTTTTAATTACAAGATCATTTTGTTCAATAAGATTTTAAGAAATCACATCCTCTCCGAAAATCTGCAATAAATTTATGCTTCACTCAATGTTCCCCTTATTTACCTCATACACAATCACGGAATTTTGCATGACATTGTCTTTGGCTCTCGACAACTGAGGGCAAAAATATTGTCAAACTCATGGCAATAAGCCATTACTGGCAATGAATAGTCTGACAATGAAAAAGGGCATTGACCGGTTGCCGTGTGCTGCAAGGCCAATTTTTTTCCAAAGGGAAAATTTAAATTAGTTAATAGTTTGTTTCACTCGGTGTACCTTGCTTTTTCAATATGTCTGTTTTCTAATGCCAATTTTATTGCCATGCGTTATTTGTGGCATGTACATATAACGAGGATAAATGCTGTATCATGACACGTGGCAGAGAATCCCGTCACTTGGCTTGTTTACCTGGCTTGTTCATGTTCACACATATTGCATGCCTATTGCAACTTTGAATCACAACAAGCCATCTCGATTACTCAATAACAAAGCAAATTACATTTTAGTTTTGTTTTTGTCTAATGTTGTGTTTAAAGCCTTTCTAACTTTCCAAGTGAACATATATCAATGACTTTTCACACACTGAGAGTAAGAATCACAATAAGATAAAAAGAGACAAATAACCATCACATTTTAAACGGTTTAAATTTCAACATAAAGCAAAGAGAAACCTCGAAAGCGACCCATTCTATCACCTTTAAAGAAGGCACTGAAAAAAATGCCAATGATAGCTTGAGAGACGTCTTTATTCAACAGATGCACACATCCACAGACACACATACCCACACACACACACTAGCTATATTACAGAGAGAGATTTGCCATCATGTCTTGGAAGGGGAAAAAATCATCAAAAGGTTTAAACTTGAACAAAAAATAAGGAAAAACCACAAAAGGTACTCATCGTAGATTCTTTTGAAGGACACGATGAAAAAGCACAGCTTTACGCTAGCTTCAAACACAACATTTAATGGCTGCCTTCGCTTAACATGCTTTACCGTTACTAAGTTAATAATTGATACTAATAATACACTTTATTTAAAGAGGGTAGCATGGAATAGTTACAGAAACTAGCAAACTTGTGGCCCTCTATCTAAATTAAAATTACAACAAACATAAGATTCTGAGTCTACATGTAAGTACAAAGCAAATAAAACTAAGGAAATATAGAAGTTCTACATCAATACAAATGAGTATAAGAGCTAATGATGTGGCTAGAGAAATATACACAAGAATATGATTAAACTGTGAATGGTGTAATTCCTGCTGCTCTTTAAATAAGATATTTTGATAATTATTCTTAAAGGATTCTAGTGAAACTGCATTTCTAAGTTCTAGGCTTGAGCTGTTCCAGAGTTGGCAAGTAGTAACTGTACGTGAATGTCCTAATGCCTTCGGTCACCCGATTAAATTTTGGGCAAATAAAATTTAATATATTACTATATCTAGTTACACGACTATGCTGCTGACTGTTGAGTCTTAAAGAGTACTAGTCTTCAATATATAAGGGAACTTCACATTTGATGCATTTGTATGCCACACAACATTTAGCTATTTTCATTTCTTCATAAAAAGGAAGCCACTGTAGAGTATTAAAAAGCTTAACACTAGATGCCTGGTTATTAGCGTCGGAAATCACCCTTGCTGCTCTCTTTTGTAGCTTAAAAACACGGCCTAAATGCTCTTTATCACAACTAGTCCAGATTGAACTGACATAATGCAATCATTAGTATTATAATGCAATAGTCTTTGTTTCGTGGGCAGGCAAGATCTTATCTTTTTTAGTACGCCAATTCGCTGAGACAACTTTTTACAAAGTTCCTCTACATGGGAAGTATAAATGAGAGTTCATAGTCAGTTTCGACACCTAGCAGCTTAGCACTGGCAACAAGTTCAAGTTCAGTTCCTTTAATAGTTAAAGTCATTTTTTTCATTGATCTTTGAGGGGAGACGCTTGCCAGTGACCAGCATAGCCTTGGTTTTACCTTCATTAATTGTAAGTTTGTTCAAAGCTGACCAATCAACGATTTCAGCAATTGACGAGTTTAGGGTACCTGGCTAGGC